>WNWK01024784.1:0-29289 GCA_009830355.1 Cherax destructor
TGGTACAATTGAGCGTGAACAAGATGCCACAGCACCGGAGGTGGGGGCTGAGGTCGTCTGGGTTTTCCTCAATATTACCGGTATTATGATCATTAGTTTCGGTCACAACTGCCTCAAAACCTTGAAACTCATCACCACTGACACTCCCATCGGTGTTAGAACTGTCACTGGGGAACAAAGAGTCCCAATTCGCGAGGAGTGAGGAGTTTCTTACCGCCAGGCATGGTGAAAAATGTATACTAACATGGCGTTCCCACAATGCACCACTGGCTCCCCGATTTTTTTCCTACTGCGCACACTGACCACGCAGACCCATTCTCTCACCACTAGGCCTACCAGCCATTTTGCGCTTAATTTGAAGGCGCTAGAATTTATGCGTACTAGTACGTCAATAACCCCAGCGCGTAAGCCGTACTAGTACGTCAATAACCCTGAAAGGGTTAATACAGTGGACCCCCGAGTACTTTTTAAGTGTATTTTTGGGGGTCTGAAATGGACTAACCTACTTGACATTATTCCTTAAGGGAGTAAATTTGTTCGGTAATGGCACTTGAGCAGCCTTTTGGAATGAATTATGACCAAAACTCGGGGGTCCACTGTACAGTGGTACCCCGACTTACGATGGTCCCCAAACACACCCTTTTATGTAAGTTGATTTTTTTAAATGCTTTTGTAAGTGTAATTTTGGGGGTCTAAAAGGACTAGTCTATTTTACATAATTTCTTATGGAGATAAATTCGTTTGGTAATGGCACTTGAACAGCATTCTGGAATGAAAAAATATCGTAAGTCGGGGTACCACTGTATATGTTAATGTAAACTTATTATCTGGAATTTATATGCATTTATAAATGAAAAAAATGAAGTTCTGCTTTTCGGCGAAGTCTGCTTTCCGGCAGTAGCCTGGAACCTAACCTGCTGTATAAGTGGGGCCCTACTGTATAAAGTAAATTTAATCTCCAAGGGCAAGTGGAACAGAATTCTTCCTCCGTGAGCCATGAGTGTCGTAAGAGGCGACTAAAATGCTTGGAGCAAGGGCGTAGTAACCCCTTTTCCTGTATATATTACTAAATTTAAAGGGAGAAATTTTCGTTTTTCCTTTTGGGCCACCTGCCTTGGTGGGATACGGTCAGTTTGATGAAAGAAGAAGAAAAAGTAAATTCAGATTTTTGAAGTCTAAATTTAAGAATTGAGAATTTTTAATATCTGTTTAATCTCTTAATTGCTCCTGGAATCATCACCCTGGCAGCTTCTACCTCTTCCTCATTGTCTACCATCCTTGCCGCCTCTACTTCTCCCTCACTGCCTCCCACCCTCACTGCCTCTACTCCCCCCCATCCTTGTATTCCACCCTCAATGTTCCTATCCTTCACCTCATAAGTAAGTAAGTTTATTCAGGTATACACAAATACAGTTACACAGATTATCATACATAGCAGCACATGTGTAGAGAACCTAGGATAACCCAAAAAGTCAGACAGAGTGACTTATTTCCTCCTACCATTGCTACCTCTCAAGTTACTCTATCATATTTTACATCAGCAGGAAGAGAAACTTACCTGAACTAATCTCACAGTCATTAGACAGGTGGCTTTACGCTCCTGAGGTGTAATATCAGGATGTGATGTACTGCTATCTAAAAAGGAAATTGAGATGACAATATATTAAAAAAATTTAACTACAGTGGACCCTCGCTATTCGAACATTCTTCATTCCAGAATGCTGTTCAAGTACTGTTACCAAACAAATTTATTCCCATAAGGAATGATGTAAATTAGATTAGTCCATTTCAGACCCCCAAAAATACACTTATAAAAGCACTTTACAATAATAAACTTACATAAAAGGGCAAGTTTGGAGTGTTCGAATAGCGAGGGTCCACTGTACTACAGTGAAGAATAAGCATGTGTTAAGATGTCTATCAAGAAGCATAGAGCCTCCATACTGTAGTGTAAAATAAACACACATGTCAGTTTTCGATTTAGAGTGCAAAAATGTTCTTGAAAAATTTCCTATCTAACATGAATTGGTAACGGAAAAAATTAACATGGGCTTATCTAGTTTTATAATTGGTCATATTTTTAAAATATGATATATAACTTACATAAAGAGTGTAATAAAAAAATTAGATAATGAAAGATTTCAGTGAGGAGGAGGTTGGAGGCAATGGATATGTTGTGTCTGAGGGCAATGTGTGGTTTAAATATTATGCAGAGAATCTGTAGCTTAGAGATTAGAAGGAGGTGCAGGGTTACTGAAAGCATTATTCAGAGGGCTAAGGAGGGGTTGTTGAGGTGGTCTGAACATTTAGAGAGGATGGAACAAAACAGAATGACTTGGAGGGTGTATAAATCTACCGCAAAAGGAAGGCAGGGTAGGGGTCGTCTTTGGAAAGGTTGGTGGGGATGGGGGAAAAGGTTTTGTGTGCGAGGAGTTTAGACTTCCAGCAAGTGTGCGTGAGTGTGTTAGATAGGAGTAGAGGCAATTGGTGTTTATGACTTGACGTGCTGTTGGAATGTGAGCAAGGTAACATTTATGAAGGGATTCAGGGTAAACCGGTTAGCCAGACTTGAGTCCTGGAAGCAGAAAGTAGAGTGCCTGCACTCTGAAGGAGGGATGGAGATACTATGTTGCAGTTTTTTAACTGTAGTATCGGCATGTCTCTGGCAAGATGGTTATGGAGTGAGTGATGATGGAAGTGGTTTCTTCTTTTTTGGCTCACCCTGCCTTGGTGGGAAATGGCTAATGTGTTAAAAAAAAAACCTGCATTTGTCTTATAATTACACCATCTTTTTCATTACCAAGTCATCATGCCCCCTAATGAATGCAGTAATCATGCCCTCTCTATACAATACAATACAATTTTCATTTCTTTATGTGATACAAATGATGTAGTTTACACAAAGTACAACTCTGATAGGCACAAAAAAAGCCACTAGTGTGCAATGCATTTCAGGTCAACTAATGAAGATCAAGCAGGAAATTAGTGTATTGGTGCATGAGTATGGCTTGTTACAATCAACTAACTTTGTTATTATTAAGCAAACAAAAATAAAGAATAAGTATTAAAGTGGCTGACAAATCAAAGCTAGTGAAAAAGACAGAAATATTATCATAGAGATGAAAAAACTGTACAGTAAAAATTATACTTGCAGGGTCTTGGAATGAATTACCATAAAACCATGCATAGTTTGGAGATACTATACATCTTCTGGAATCACCATAAAACAATGCATAGTTTGGAGATACAGTGGACCCTCGGTTAACGAAAAAAATTCATCCCAGAAGCCTGCTCAAGTGCCATTACCGAACAAATTTACTTCCTTAAGAAATAATGTCACGTAGGTTAGTCTATTTCAGACCCCCAAAAATACACTTCCACATGCACTTACAATATTATACTTACATAATTGTACGATTTCCGGGGTATTCGTTAACCAAGGGTCCACAGTACTATACATCTTCTGAAATCCATTAATATCATAACTCAAGGGACCACTGTATATGTACTTGTAGTAAATAAAGATATTATTATTATTATATTATTATTATTATAAATGTTATTAAATTTAAAATTTTAAATTAAAATATGAATTATTTATTTCTAAAGAAGCTTACAAATACAGTAGTTATACATTCAAAATTATTATATATATGTATGGAGTTTGATCATATACATAATACCAATATAATTAGATACAATGCAAGGCTATTGAGAAAGTAACTAATTAAGCAAATATGTATCAGGCAAACTAATCATAAGGCTTACAAACAACATAACTTATGTTAGGACAACTTGTGGGTCTTAAAGTTAAAAATTATTCATTTTGTACAGAATTAGGCAAGATGGTGAGGACCCACTGGTTTATGTGGTGAGGACCCACTGGTTGATGTGGTGAGGACCCACTGGTTTATGTGGTGAGGACCCACTGGTTTATATGGTGAGGACCCACTGGTTTGTGGTGAGGACCCACTGGTTTATGTGGTGAGGACCCACTGGTTTATGTGGTGAGGACCCACTGGTTTATGTGGTGAGGACCCACTGGTTTATGTGGTGAGGACCCACTGGTTTATGTGGTGAGGACCCACTGGTTTATGTGGTGAGGACCCACTGGTTTATGTGAGAACATGGATGTTATAGTTGAGACAGAACAGATAATAAGAGTGGTCATTTGTTTTTTATTTTGCTCCCATCATTTGCCTCCCCTTACAACATGCATAGTTTACAGAGAAAGGATTCTTCTCCACTTCCCCACTGAGTAAGAGTGGTCATATGTACAATATATACGTACAGTATTATGATCTGCAGACATTTCCCTGGCACCTTCCAGTGTCATATATGTAGCTACAAAGTCATTTTACATGTAAAACAACATTCTCTGTCATATGATACAAGTTAACACTTTTTTTTTTTTGAGGAGGGGGAGTGTTGACCATATAGCAAATATGAACCCATTGCATGTTTTTTTTTTTTTTTCAAACCTGTGGTAGGAATACTGAAGTGCTGTAATTTCACTGTAAAATAATGCATGCGCATATGTGCGTGCGTGTGTGTGTGTATTGTCTTGCTTCAGGAAAACAACACAAATACACAAAATAATTACCCCACATACTGCATATACTACTTTAATTCAAACAGTTCAACAACAGTAATAAGACAAACAATAACACACAGTTTTCAAGTTCAGTACATTAGAAGAGTATAATACTGTATTAGAAACATCTGAAGCTATGTAATATTTGGTCCACAAATATCACTAGAATATTATCATTATATTAATTGAAGAGCTTGTCATTATATACTGTATAACAAAGTAACTTTTGGAAACAAATGCAAATGCTTACCTGTTGGCCTGTGCTCCCAATATTTAGGTCTCATCCTGGTGTACTTTTCAATAAAAAGTAGGATTGATATGCTGTGAGGAGTAACAACATCTCTCTCTCGTCTATTTGAACCTCCATACAAGAAAGAAACCCTCTGACCAATCATAATTTTTTACCCTGTGAAAAAAAATAACAGAACTGCAATAAATTTATCCATTTACTTACCACCTGCCATGAAACAAGCTGCCTCTCTAATAATGCAAAATAACCAAAGACAGCTTTAAATAAAGAGAAAGTTGAAAATATATTGTTTTCAAACATTAGTTTAAAAAACATTGTTGGAAAAGAAATAGGTAACGAATCCGAATAAAGTAAAAGAATGCAGACACGAACCAGTTGATCCATCACCTATCATAATGAAATGTGTTACTTAAAACATGTTTATGGAGTAAGCACCAAGATCAGTAGAAAAAAAGACCTTGTCACTGCTAGACTAGTATCTGCAAGACAAGTATCTTTGGCAGTTCAGTTTGTAAAGAGACATCAATCACATAAAATGTAAAGTGTGTGGACAGAAACAGGGACACAACACTTGACAAATCCAAACAAACTTTACAATAAATAGCAAATCACTTTATTGTTAATAAAAATTATGAAATCTCGAGACTGTAGCCACAATACGTATGTACCAGATAAATGGGTTATTATATAATGAGATTGTAACCAAATAAATGACCAGTTATTTTAGTGGTAATGTTTTGAGAATGTATCCATATACTGGAGGGGTAGATGATCAGCTATATGTATATGATGATGTAATAACATACTATAAGTATATGAAATGACTATCTTTAAAAAACAAGTAACTATACTCAGTGGAGTGTGACAAAGATCAATTGTGACCTCTATAATTGTATTTTTTCACTACTGCTCACAGAATGAAGGACGGGGTGAACACTAACCTAGTCACTCAAGCAACACAAAGTAGTAAAGCAAAAGAATGTAGCATATCTACTTTGGGATCCTTCTTCAGGTCCTCCCTCACAATGCAACCCACAACAGTTAACTAATTCCCAGGTATCTATTTAAACTTGGAAATGTCAGCAGAAAGTGACTATCAGTTTAATACAGAAAACAAATGGTGGACAGCAGGAAGAGGTAATATCAGGTGATCTGTCCCTCAGCTTTGATATATGTTCAGTCCCTCAGCCTTGATAAATCTAAAGCAGATGTACAAGGATGTATACATTATACCAGAGAGAAGCGAGATGAAGAAAGTAGAAATGGTGTCACAGATAAGGAGAAATCACTAGTGAAAGTAGGTCACACCTATAGGTTAAGTAGCAAGCATTAGAACTGAAGAAAAATTCTCTGTACCAAGATTCTAAGACAGATATTACTATATTAATGATACACAAAGCTGACAAGTAAATGAATAAGACTTGTGTAACACCTGTTTCCAGTATTTATGTCTCCATCTTTTTATATCTGCTTTATTTTTATCAAGGCTGAGGCCTAATAAATCAAACCACCTCCTATTAAGATTGAGGGACTAATCACCTCAAATTATTTATCAACTTTTCAACATAAGCACCCAATGCTGATAAAGCCACTAATCATTTTGAAACCATTAATAAGATAAAGAGCAAACCCAACCTCTGCCTTGTCTTAATCATCTATGAATCAATTTTGTAGACCATTAATAGATAAGTTTAGAAACTAACCATACCCTTTTTGCCAAGGTTAATACATCCTTAGTAACATCAAATTATTAAATTCAAACTTTACCACGTAAATTGTTTGTACAAAATTAAACTAACACAATTATTTTATGGAATTATACAGTACATAAAACAGTTCAAAGTTATTTTCTGAAATAACTAAACTAATTTTTCCTAAGGATAAATTGTTTGTACAGAAGATTCAGGGCAAGGGTTACTAAACACGGTATATATAGTAGAACCCCCATATCCATGGATTCAAGTTCTCCTGTTTCAATTGTCCATGGCTTACCTCAGCCCAAAAATATCAAGTAGGTTGCAATTTGTGGTTTCATTTTTTTTATTTTTATCGTCTGATTTCATTAATTTTTTGACTGTTTGAATAAGAGTGCATAAAACATGGCCATATAAATTTTTATTAAGATCAGTCAACAAACAAATGAATAA
This sequence comes from Cherax destructor, assembly GCA_009830355.1. Lineage (NCBI taxonomy): Eukaryota > Metazoa > Arthropoda > Malacostraca > Decapoda > Parastacidae > Cherax > Cherax destructor. Next base: position 6,992 of record WNWK01024784.1, read on the forward strand.
AAACAAAATACAGTGGTCCCCCGAGTTTCGTACACCCCGGATATCATACAATTATGTAAGTACGGTATAATATTGTAAGTGCTTGTGGAAGTGTATTTTTGGGGGTCTGAAATAGACTAACCTACGTGACATTTTTCCTTAAGGGAGTAAATTCGTTCGGTAATGGCGCTTGAACAGGCTTCTGGAGTGAAGTTTTTACGAAACTCGGGGGACCACTGTATACTGAAAATTGGATTTGGCAGTAAACAGGCACAGGTTGGCCATCACAAATCCAGCATCATTGGGACCTGTAGTGTGCCGGATTATTGAGTTCGCCGAATTACAGAGTAGTTAGGTTAGAATACACTTAATAAAGTTAACCAACTTGACTTACACAAGAAAGGTCATTGAACATCAACAAAAATCGAACATTTCTGCTACTTTGAGCTCAATTTCAAGGTACTTTTTGTCAAGAAACCAATCAAAACCATATCTATTTCTGTAATATATCTTCTATTCTATCAAATGAGACCAAAAAAACGAGAATACAACCATAAAAACCATACGAACATATACCACTTAGGGGCGGCTAATGGCTGAGAAGTGAACTCCATTATTTATCGTCCAATTTTTTTAATTTTTGGTGTACGTTAAGAAGCATCTTTCCATCATATATTGCCCAAGTTTCAATAAGATAGCCCAAAAAACAAATGAGAAAAAAAATATTTACCAAAAATCATATATGGCATCGCCCAAGCCAGGTACGTACTGGAAATAAGTCAAAATAAAAATCTTCCATTCTATCAAATGAGACCAAAAAAAGGAGAATACAGTGGACCCTCAGTTTTCGTTGAAAATTCTTTCCAGAATGCTGTTCGAGTGCTGTTACCGAACATATTTGTTCCTATAAGGACAAATGTAAATTAGATTAGTCATTTCAGACCCCCAAAAATACACTTACGAAAATACACTTACATAATTGTTCGAGTTTGGAGATGAATGAAAACCGAGGGTCCACTGTACAACCATAAAAACCATACGAAAATATACCGCTAAGGGGCGGCTAATGGCTGAGAAGTGAACTCATTTTTGGTGTACGTTAAGAACCATCTTCCCATCATATAGTGCCCAAGTTTCAATAAGATTGCCCAACAAACAACTGAGAAAAAAAATATTTACCAAAAATCATATATGGCAAGCCCAAGCCAGGTACTGGAAATAAGTCACTTTGTCTGACTTCTTTTTTGGGTTATCCTAGGTTCTCTGCACATATGCTGCTATGTATGATAATCTATGTAGAGAAAACAGTTTTTTTTTGTTTCAGTTTTATGGTGCATTACGAATGTATATCACAGTTAGCCCTGTGCTACACTCCGTTTTCTCTAAGCCCCCAAGACAGGGATAGGAGGATGGTACTTGTATCATATATCCTCTTCATACCTCCATCGAACCGCTCGGTATTATGCCAAATATTATTCATTCTGGAGTATTTACCATGTTTTTAGGTTACATATTTATATTGTTTATTACGTATGTCATATTATATCAATTGTGATAGGTTAATAAACCGTAGTGTTGATATTAGCGTAATAATAAAGCATATTCCCCTGCATCATGAGACTGAGCTCATGGCAACTGACAGTAGCTTCAAAGCCACCTTATCTTTTATGGACAGTGTACTGTGTACGTATGTGCTTTACACAACGAGAATCACTTCTTTTATGCGTTGGAACCATGGCTAGGGCTAAAAGTAAGCAAGTTATAATAATAAATGGAGAAAAAAATTGGAATGACTTATGCAGCAAGTAGCGCCACAAAACAGTACCAGCAGGTTGGTGTGGCGACACTGGAAATTTGAAATTATGCTGGCTGAAATTAGTGCCAAATAACTGATGGAACCGGATGACTGATTGCCGGATTTATGATGGCCGACCTGTACTGCCAAAAATAAGTCAGCTACTAAGTCACAAGATTAGTCAGTAAAGCAGCAGCAGCAGCGGCAGTGGTGGCAGAGGAGGAGGAAACAGTGCATTATGTAGATGCAATCCTACGACTACACGCCAACTAAACATCACCAGTCAAGGATGCTTTAATCCCTTAAATATGGATGAAAGTAAACTCTTAGGATTGAAGCTGCTGGATGGCATTCAAAACAATGTTGTCTCTAGAGAACTACTAGAACATGGGACAAGATAATCAAGATGGATTCAAATAGCAGCCACACACATTAACGTGTTTGGACTGCATGAACTGTATCATGCTAGGAAACAAGAGCATGCCTGCTTACCCTCCCAAGAAACTAGTTATGTATGCACAATCCTCATCTCTGATTACTTACTAAACTCAATGCTCTGGAACAAATAAACAGCCTGAGGACAAAAAATAATATCACACAGACTATGCTGATAGCTTCCTTAACTCAGACCGTGGGAGAGCAGGAAGTGCTGTTATCATAAAGCAGCCCAATTTAAGAGGTGTCTCAGAATTAATAACTTTGCTTCCTCATTACAAACTGAATGGTCTGTCATACTTGTTGCTCTCAAGTTTGTGGAAACTACAACCCTAGAGAGTTTAATTGTATATAACTGACTGCCTACCCTCATTACTTTCTCTAAATAGCCTGAGATTTGAATGTATTATGCTTTTAAATGACATAGTACAGATCTAAACAAATTACAGTGGTACCTCGACTTACGATATTTTTTCATTCCAGAATGCTGTTCAAGTGCCATTACCAAACGAATTTATCTCCTTAAGAAATGTTGTAAAATAGACTAGTCCTTTTAGACCCCAAAATTACACTTAAAAGCATTTAAAAATAAACTTACATAAAGGGTGAGTTTGGGACCATCGTAAGTCGGTACCACTGTATTAGAATGGGGTTAAAGTTAATTTTTTGGGGATTCCTTTTCATAGAGGCCTTCCGATCCATGACAAAATTTATGGTTTAGCTAAACTAGCATTAAATAAGATGTAAGTATAAAAAAAACACTGTCAGAAAAGAACTAACAAATGAGTTTGAAGCAGAACATTCCAGACAGGAACTAGCAGATCAATTGTCCATCATAATGAAATATATTAAGCTTAAGATGTCTATGGAGAAAATAACAAGGCCAATAAACTGCAAGATGTTGTTACTGCTAGATTAGGCTAAACTGTAAGTATCTTTCTCGTAGACTTGTGTTATTTGTGTATTGTTCCGGTCACGGTATTGTACCGTTTTATTCTTCCTTATGGTTTATATGGAGACAAAATGTAAAGTGTGTATGGTGGTTATTGTCACAGAGTGTGCACTGTGCTACCATGGAGTAGCACAGTGGGCTTTGCAGTGCCATCTCAGAATTGCCACAATATTTCATAAAAAGAGCAGGATATGAGTGTGGGGGAGGTGCGTGACGCATTACGTAGAATGAAAGGGGGTAAAGCAGCTGGAAGTGACGGGATCATGACAGAAATGTTAAAAGCAGGGGGATATACAGTGGACCCTCGGTTAACGAATACCGGAATGGCAATTATGTAAGTATAATTTTGTAAGTTCTTGTGGAAGTGTATTTTGGGGTCTGAAATAGACTAACCTACGTGAAATTTTCCTTAAGGGAGTAAATCGCTGGTAATGGCACTTGAGCAGACTTCAGGAGTGAAGTTTTTACGAAACTCGGGGGTCCACTGTATAGTGTTGGAGTGGAATAGAATTCTTCCTTCGTAAGCCATGTGTGTCGTAGGAGGCGACTAAAATGCCAGGAGCAAGGGGCTAGTAACGCCTTCTCCTGTAGTATATATTACTAAATGTAAAAGGAGAAACTTTCGTTTTTCCTTTTGGGCCACCCCGCTTCGGTGGGAAACGGCCGACGTGTTGAAAGAAAGAAAGAAATGTATGAAAGAGGGGAAAGTACCTAGGGATTGGCAGAGAACATGTATAGTTTTTTTATATAAAGGGAAGAGGGATAAAAGAGATTGTAAGAATTATAGGGAATCAAATGCAAAATGGGAGTTGACACAGTTACTTTTTGCTGATGATACTGTGCTTACAGGAGATTCTAAAGAAAAGTTGCAAAGGTTAGTGGACGAGTTTGGGAGGGTGTGTAATGGTAGAAAGTTGAAAGTGAACATAGATAAGAGTAAGGTGATGAGGGTATCAAACAATTTAAATTAAGAAAAATTGGATATCACATTGGAGAGAGGGATTAATGAAGAAGTGAATGTTTTCAGATACAGTGGATCCTCGGTTAGCGGCCGTTCTTGTTAGCGGCTGGTTTTATGGCTCCCAGTTAGTGGCCGTTATTCCGGTTAGCAGCCGTATTGGACGCGTCAACCCGCCGGCTGGGGACGCTTGCGCTTCAGTTTGTTTGTGTCTGTCGGTACTTAAGGAAGCTTCTGTTCATTCATACAAACATTTCGCTTGTTTTCCATTGTTTTTTTGCCAGTGCAACTGCGAAATAAGTAACCATTGCTCCCAAGAAAGTTCCTAGTAAAGTTCCTTTGGTAAAGAAAGTGAGAAACACGATAGAATTCAAGGCAGGCAGGCATAGAGGCAAGGAGTGTAGCAGGCATGCAGGGAGTGTAGCAGGCATGCAGGGAGTGTAACAGGCATGCAGGGAGTGTAGCAGGCATGCAGGGAGTGTAGCAGGCATGCAGGGAGTGTAGCATTCATGCAGGGAGTATAGCAGGCATGCAGGGAGTGTAGCATTCATGCAGGGAGTATAGCAGGCATGCAGGGAGTGTAACAGGCATGCAGGGAGTATAGCAGGCATGCAGGGAGTGTACCAGGCATGCAGGGAGTGTAGGAGGCATGCAGGGAGTGTAGCATTCATGCAGGGAGTGTACCAGGCATGCAGGGAGTGTAGCATTCATGCAGGGAGTGTAGCATTCATGCAGGGAGTGTAGCATTCATGCAGCGAGTATAGCAGGCATGCAGGGAGTGTAGCAGGCATTCAGGGAGTATAGCAGGCATGCAGGGAGTGTAACAGGCATGTAGGGAGTGTAGCAGGCATGAAGGGAGTGTAGCAGGCATGCAGGGAGTGTAGCAGGCATTCAGGTAGTGTACCATTCATGCAGGGAGTGTAGCATTCAGGCAGGGAGTGTAGCATTCATGCAGGGAGTATAGCAGGCATGCAGGGAGTGTAACAGGCATGCAGGGAGTGAGAAACACGATAGAATTCAAGGCAGGCAGGCATAGAGGCAAGGAGTGTAGCAGGCATGCAGGGAGTGTAGCAGGCATGCAGGGAGTGTAACAGGCATGCAGGGAGTGTAGCATTCATGCAGGGAGTATAGCAGGCATGCAGGGAGTGTAGCAGGCATTCAGGGAGTATAACAGGCATGCAGGGAGTGTAACAGGCATGCAGGGAGTGTAGCAGGCATGCAGGGAGTGTAGCAGGCATGCAGGGAGTGTAGCAGGCATGCAGGGAGTGTAGCAGGCATGCAGGGAGTGTACCATTCATGCAGGGAGTGTAGCATTCAGGCAGGGAGTGTAGCATTCATGCAGGGAGTATAGCAGGCATGCAGGGAGTGTAACAGGCATGCAGGGAATGTAACAGGCATGCAGGAGAAGCAGGCATGCAGGAGGAGAGGCATGCAGGGAGTGTAGGAGGCATGCAGGGAGTGTAGCATTCATGCAGGGAGTGTAGCATTCATGCAGGGAGTGTAGCATTCATGCAGGGAGTATAGCAGGCATGCAGGGAGTATAGTTGGTGGAATGACTCTGAAGCTGGTCCTAGTGGCATTAAAAGACAAAGAAGGGAAGTAACCCCAGAGAGGGACTTGTTACCTGAAGTCCTTTTGGAGGAGGATTTCCCTTCCAAAAACTAACTTCTCCCTATTTGCTCCTCCCTATCTTCCAGAAGCCAGCATTAGTCTTCAATAAAGGTATGTAATACTGATTTAATTGTTAAAAAAAATATTTTTTGTGAATATTTTTGTCTGGAACGGATTAATTGTATTTACATTAATTCTTATGGGGAATATTATTTCGGTTAAAGGCCATTTTGGTTAAAGGCCTAGCTCCTGGAACGGATTACAGCCGCTAACCGAGGGTCCACTGTATTTGGGAGTTGACTTGTCAGCAGATGGGTTTATGAAGGATGAGGTTAACCACAGAATTGATGAAGGAAAAAAGGTGAGTGGTGCATTGAGGTATCTGTGGAGACAAAAAACGTTATCCATGGAGGCAAAGAAGGGAATGTACAAAAGTATAGTGGTACCAACACTCTTATATGGATGTGAAGCATGGGTTGCAAATGCTGCAGCGAGGAGGCGGCTGGAGGCAGTGGAGATGTCTTGTCTAAGGGCAATGTGTGGTGAAAATATTATGCAGAAAATTCTGAGTGTGGAAATTAGGAGGAGGTGTGGAGTTACTAAAAGTATTTGTCAGAGGGCTGAAGAGGGGTTATTGAGGTAGTTTGGTCATTTAGAGAGAATGGATCAAAGTAGAATGACTTGGAGAGAGTATAAATCCGTAGAAGAAGGAAGGAGGGGTAGGGGTTGTCCTCAAAAAGGTTGGAGGGAGGGGGTAAAGGAGGTTTTGTGGGCGATTTACCAACCTAAAGCCAATAATAACACAACAAAAAGCCGCAGTAAGAATTATCACGCAATCCAACGCTAGGCAGCACACCCCCCTCTTCAAAGACCTAAACCTACACACTGTTCAGAACATCCATACGTACTACTCTGCTATCTACATTTATAGAACCATAAATTCCAACTTTAACCCTGAGCTAAAACACTTTCTTGACAGTTGTGACAGGACCCATAGACATAATACCAGACACAAACATCTCTTTGACATTCCCCATGTCCGACTAAATCTATACAAAAATTCAATGGGCATAAAAGGGCCTAAAATCTGGAACTTCCTGCCTGAAAACTCTAGAACTGCAGACACAACCTCCATTTTCAAAAGCACCGTTAAAAAACATCTTATCTCACTTACGCACCCAACCGGTAGTTAACCACATGAAAACTACTTTATCTTGCACATACCCACAGCAGAATACACTTATTGATATCAGGGAAACCAGTTAATTGATTTAGTTGGACTTGAGTCCTGGAAATGGGAAGTACAATGCCTGCACTTTAAAGGAGGGGTCTGGGATAGTGACAGTTGGGAGGGACTTATTCTCAGCTGTCATATCTGAGCGCCTCTGCAAAGACAGTGATTATGTATGAGTGAGGTGAAAGTGTTGAATGATGATGAAAGTATTTTCTTTTTGGGATTTTCTTTCTTTTTGGGTCATCCTGCCTCGGTGGGTGACGGCCGACTTGTTGAAAAAAAAAAAAAATTCATAAGAGGGGACAGAAAAATTAGTTTTCCCATTATGATTCACGATTGTATTATTGAGTAAGGTGTATATTCTGGGTGTGCAGCACTCACCTTGCACACCCAGAATATACACCCTGGTCCAAACATTCAATCCTTCAATCAATCAATCAACTTTATTTCTGATAATATTACAAAGTAGGGTTTACATATTATGTTGTTTATAAATTTTATGAAATAATTATTACAATTATTACAAGAAGGCCAATAATATGCCTAGGTATTTCAGGCAGTCTTATACAGACCTCATGTAACACAGAATACCCGGACCTGGTGCAAAGTACTTAATCGGAGGGGGGTTGATTCCCGTGGGTGGAAACATTTGAAATTTTCCTTAAAATGTTGTCATGTTCACTGAGCAATAGGACCTGGATGTTATGCTGGTGTGTCGAACTGGGGCAAGTCTGTAAGACACACTGAATAGTAAACCTTACAGAGGCCCGTGACTTGGCTCTTCAGGAGGGGGTTGAGCTTTCTCCTGGGTGACTGCTAACCCTCTGGGGTTAAAAAAAAATCCAAAAGAAATCTTAAAAATCTTATCTTATCTTATTATGACAAAACACTTCATTGTTAATAATTTAATATCTGAAATCTTAACACTGTATCCACATCTTGGTTAACTAAATTCAAATATTTTTAAATTTTGTTTCAAATCATGGTACAAAATATGTAATAATTAGAAAACCCAAAGAATGCACAGCATTTTGGGCAAACAGGGCATTAGTAGGGAAATAACTAAGATAAGCTTTGTTGGGTTTTTTAATCAGGAGCATTAGCCACCCAGGATAACCAAAGAAAGTCAGTGTGCCATCAAGGACTGTCTGTCTTACTTCCATTGTGGTCCTTCAATCTTGTCCCCCAGGATGCGACTCACATCAGTCAACTAACACCCAGGTACCTACTTAATTGTACTTGTGTACTTGTACCTAAATAAACATACTTAGTGTCCTTTAGCTCAGTTATTAGTGCACTTGGCTCACACATTAACATCCGTGGAAATGTTTCCAGCCATGCCGGGGAATGAACCCGGAAACTCAGGGTGTGAGGCCTATGTGTTGCCAAAAATAAATAATAATATCTTTATTTCTACATGTACAAGGTATACATACCATAGCTGACATCAATGACATACTACTATATAGAAAGCCCCTTGTTATGCTGAGCATTTCGGGCAAATTAGGTCAGTTTTGTTTCAGGATGTGACCACACCAGTCGACAAACACCCAGGTACCCATTTTACTGATGGGGATAATAGACAACTGGTGTAAAGAAACACGCCCAATGTTTCTACCCTCGCTGGGAATCAAACCCGGAACTCTCGCCGTGTGAAGTGAGAGCTTTAGCCACCAGGCCACGGAGCACCGTTATTTTACACCTTTCAGTACATACTGTACAAACTATTATTTTGGGAGATTATTAATACAGTCAGAACTAAGCGCTAAACCCACAAGGGTTTAGTCAAACACTAACTTGCTTTTAGTTCACTTGAATGACGTTCTTCAGAGCCTTACAAATCAACTATACACTAACATGTTATCCTAGGTAATTTACACATATGTTACTATGTATAATAATTGTACTTATGTGTACCTGTACCTAAATAAACTTACTTAACACCTCAACTCAAAAATAAAATTTTAACTTCTTGTTGGGGTTATTAAGGGCCACCAGAGGTGACGCTTTATTGTTATTTTTGTTGTTGTTAGGGTTTTATAGGGCCACTGATAGCATACACCGTATCGAGCCCTGCCGTCCAACGCTCGGAGAAGGAACCTCGACCAAAGTGGAAGGATGTTAGACTAATAACTGCGTATTATATGTCCTTAATGCGCCCTGAAGCCAGCAAGAATGTGCAGGTACAGGCCAATATTTCCTGACGGTCTGGAGGATCAAACCCCTCCCCATTAAGAAGGAGAGGTAGGGTTAAAGATTGCACCCCAAACATGTGCAAGGTCGCACGGAGAACAGTCCGTGCAGAGTGATAACGTGGGCACCACAGTAGGAAGTGTTCCACTGTCTCAGGCTGTGAGGGACACCACGAGCAGTACGGAGAGTCCATCATTCGAAGGCGGTGTAGATGAGCCGCCAGTCGTGAGTGCCCAACCCGGAGGCGAGTCAGTGCAACATCCACTGAGCGACTGGGATGGCGAGCCCAAGGGCAGGGGCCATTGAAAGATCGGACAGAACTTAGTGCCAAAGTAGAGAGGGAGCGTTGACGCTTTATTGTGCTCTAGCTCTATTCCTTGTTGTAGGCAACAAGAGCATTTCACCCCTCCATGGAAGATGTGTTCATTTAATATCAGATACCTGCAAGTCCCTCCCAAGAAGCTCATTGCTAGTAATCCCTTCCTTAAATCACTTGTTAAAGCAACTGTTCAAGAAGAAATTTCTCGCCTAGCTGGTAGTAATAAGTTATCACAAGTTATATACACTGATGTATCTAAACAGGAGTCTTTTGGCAGGGTTGCATCTGCTCTTGTTGCCACCTCCTTTGTTAAGAACAATAATAAATTTGTTGAACTAGGCATAAGAATTAACAACTGGGCGTCTACACTGCAAACTGAATTGTTTGCAATCCTAATGACACTAAAGCTAACTTATGACACTGAGCTTGATTCTATCATCATTACTGATTCTATGTCATCACTGAAGGCTCTTGACTCATATAATGACTCAACATCATGCTCATTGAGAAGCCAGGTATTGATACTAAAAAATCAGGGAAGAAGGAATTAATGTACAATTGCTATGGATCCCATCACACATTGGATTACTCCTTAATGATAAAGTTGATATTTTAGCCAAAAAGAGTATCCTGAAGGAGAATGTAGAATATAACTTTGGTATATCTGTGTCTAGCATTAGGAATAAATCCTACTGAAATCTCTCTCATCATCAAAACACTAAAGAACAAGACAGGTGACCTAAATAACTTACCACCACTCATGTATAAAAAAGCTTCTTATGTATTATCACCAATTATTGCAACCCTGTTTAACAATTCCATTGAATCTTCCACCTTCCCATCCATACTCAAGACAGCAGGGGTCACCCTGACCATCCATACTCAAGACAGCAAGGGTCACCCTGACCATCCATACTCAAGACATCAAGGTCACCCTGACCATCCATACTCAAGACAGCAAGGGTCACCCTGACCATCCATACTCAAGACATCAAGGGTCACCCTGACCATCCATACTCAAGACATCAAGGGTTACCCTGACCATCCATACTCAAGACATCAAGGGTCACCCTGACAATCCATACTCAAGACAGCAAGGGTCACCCTGACCATCCATACTCAAGACAGCAAGGGTCATCCCGGTCCTGAAATGAGGTGATCCAACTGAGTTGAACAACTATAGGCCTATATCAAACTTGCCCTTACTATCTAAAATCTTCGAAAAATTAATTCACAGATAATGAGAACCTTCAAAACCAGGGAGGCAAAGCCCATGTTAACACTTTACAAATCGCTTGTTCTATCTAGGCTGGAATATTGCTGCACACTAACTGCACCTTTCAAGGCGGGTGAAATTGCTGACCTTGAAAATGTGCAGAGAACCTTCACGGCACGCATAACTGCGATAAACCACCTCAATTACTGGGAACGCTTGAAGTTTCTAAACCTGTACTCCCTAGAACGCAGGCGGGAGAGATACATTATTATATACACATGGAAAATTCTCGAGGGATTAGTACCAAACTTGCACACGAAAATCACTCCCTACGAAAGCAAAAGACTCGGCAGGCGATGTAACATCCCCCCAATGAAAAGCAGGGGTGCCACTAGCACGTTGAGGGACAACACAATAAGTGTCAGGGGCCCAAGATTGTTCAACTGCCTCCCAGCATACATAAGGGGGATTACCAACAAACCCCTGGCTGTCTTCAAGCAGGCACTGGACAGGCACCTAAAGTCGGTACCTGACCAGCCAGGCTGTGGCTCGTACGTTGGACTGCGTGCGGCCAGCAGTAACAGCCTGGTTGATCAGGTTCTGGTCCAACATGAGGCCTGGTCACAGACCGGGCCGCGGGGGCGTTGACCCCTGGAATTCTCTCCAGGTAAACTCCAGGTAAACAAACAAGTCTACTCCTACTTAGTATCCCACAATATACTCAACCCCTGTCAATTTGGATTCAGGCCGAAAAAAAAGTGCTAATGATGCATTTTTTTATTTTATTGAAAATCCAGATCATAACATACATAAAGCCTTAAAAAGGCGCCATATACATTCAACCAACAAAAATATTTAAACACATTTCCATATAATAAACAATCACCAGCCGTCTCTTCGTATAATATGTACAAACTCTAGAAGCTACCTACCTCATAAAACATTGAACACTACAACCTTTATCCGAAACAGCATAGGTAGATAATCAGTCACACAATCACATAACATAGACATAAACAGAAACATAAACATATACAGAAAAGATAAGCATAACATAAATGGAGAACCCTAGCCAAGGCCTCGTTAGTTAATCATAATCCGAAGAATAATATATAATCCATGTTTATATACAATATCTCCATAATAGTGCCACATTCTACAACCGTTACATAATGAAAAATATGTATTACACACGGTACACAATACGTGTACACACCTCCTACACCTTAATTAAGGTGGTGACCAACCTACATCCACAACCATGCAAACCCCTCACACCTACTTTCATCTAATAGCCACAGTTACAAGAAGGACATAATATGCATATACACACACCAACCATACCAAACCATTTTTGTACGCCGTGAGGCAGAAGTTTGTCTGACGCGGCCAAACAAACAAGGAACACACAGCATTAGCATGAAATACAAATACACTAAACGTATACATAGTAATGCGGTTGGTGGGTAAACCATATAACCATACATAAAGGCAATAATCAGTACATGCGTACCAAAAGAAAATTAAAAGCAACAACACTTCAACACCTGCTGGAAGGAGAATTTTCAAGGGAAACCAAATCTGATGCAGATCACTACTGAACTCTATTCAACAGTTCCCGTTTATAGCTTTATTAAATTTTTGGTGCCCAGTTTTATCATCAGTGGAGAAAGTGTCAAAACGTTTGCAAGATCCGAAAATGGGGTTCCATGAAGCTTCTTGTGATCTGAAAGGACTTATTCATATCTTGAATTTGAAGAATGACATAATTATCCACAATGCAATATATTTGGCTAATGAATATTGTGAAAATTGGGGAATATCAATTGCACGAACAAGGAGAAGAAGAATAATGCCTGGACAGTCAGCAAGAGATAGTGGACTGACGGCACAAGAAGAAATGAATAGAGTAATGGTAGAGATAGTGAACCGGTTAAAAACGGAAATTGAAGACCGCAGTGTCCGTCTTCAAGGACTCAGTGTCCGTCTTCAAGGACTCAGTGACCGTCTTCAAGGAGTCAGTGACCGTCTTCAAGGACTCAGTGTCCGTCTTTTAGGACTCAGTGACCGTCTTCAAGGACTCAGTGTCCGTCTTTTAGGACTCAGTGACCGTCTTCAAGGACTCAGTGTCCGTCTTCTAGGACTCAGTGACCGATTTTCATTTTTTTCTGAACTTGAATTCAGTAGTAATTGAAGATGAACAAGAAAGAGAGAAATTAAAAAAGGAATGTTCAGACTTTGTAACTTATTATGATAATGATGTGGCAGCCATTCAGTTATATGATGAAATTATTAATTTTGTGATGCTCCTTCGAGCTGGAGGGAATAGAATTTTTCCCTGATGGTAAAGATGCTGTGAGTGTTTACTGCAGTATGGGAGGGATGTCTCTCCCACGCTGGGTGTTTACTGCAGTATGAGAGGGATGTCTCTCCCACGCTGGGTGTTTCATACACATTACTGCTAGTAAGTAAGTTAGTTTATTCAGGTATACACAAATACATTTACATAGATTATCATACATAGCAGCATATGTGTAGAGAACCTAGGATAACCCAAAAAGTCAGACAGAGTGACTTATTTCCATTGGGGTCCATTACAATCGCATTTTCAGTCGCAAGTTGTGAAAGGTCATTTTCAAAACTAAAATTAATAAAAACATATCTGAGGTCTTCAATGTCACAGGAACGACTGACCAACCTAGCTTTAATAAACATTGAAAAAGAATTTCTCACAGCTGATGTAAAAAGTGAAGTAGTTCAAGTATTTTCTGACAGGAGGTCTTTATATTTGTGGGGAATTGTGAGAGATTGTCTTTCTGGGCCAATGCCACTTGCAACAAACAATCTCCCGGGGAGATGACCGACTATTATAATTTTACCGCAGTCACTCCTGCGAGGTGTGTGAGAAACTTTACCCACTCCTGGTCGCACATGTCTGTTGTTTTTAGTAGCTGCGGGACGATCCCAGTGTCCATGCTCCCTCTCCATAGGATGTTAAAAGCATGTGATAGGGGCTTCTTGCAGTTCTTGATGAACACGGAGTTCCATGAGTCTGGGCCTGGAGCGGAGTGCATGGGCATGTCATTTATTGCCTTTTCAAAGTCATTTGGCGTAGTGATGATGCAGTAATGGCTGAGTGTTTGAGGGAGAGGACGTGTGTGAGTGAGGTCATAGGCCTTGTTTCCCAGGACTGCTTATTTCACTCGACTGACAACTCATCATGCAACTCATATCGTTGGATCGCAGCTGCATTGTTGCTGAAACTCTTATGTGTGAGCTGTGACTAGTGATCTACCTAGTTAAACGAAAGTGTTGGTTTGAAGTGGCACAAGAAGGCCTATCTACACTACCCCTCGCCTGCCTCCTCCCTCTATTTAGAACTCAGCCATTCGCCTCTATTTACCTATGGTCTAGAGGCGGTTTTCTGCCCACATACGTGCCTGAGTGCCCGTCAGTCCTGCTGCCAGCTTTCCACGATTTCCACCCACCCTTCTTAAGAATGTGTCTCCTGTGTGCATACGTGCCTGCTACAAGATAATCTTCAAGTGGTTGACACGGGTTTAACTGGCACATTCAAGCAGGCTTGAAAGCAACAAACAAGCCAGGCAGGACAAACTAAGGTAGCCAGCAGGCACAGCTGTCCTCATCCCCAGCACATCTACGTAAACGTTTTATAGTGTTCCTGCCATATCAGTGTGCTTCCTGCCTGTAAAAGCTAACTTTTACCTAGTGGCTTAGTGTGGGTTGATAAGCCAGATGAATTTAAAGAGTGAGTAATGTAAGGAGAGGGATTAGCTGTGTCGCTACCACCATCACCCACATATCTCTCCATGCTTGTACATTTCCACCACCGCTCACAGACCAGGTGAAGAAAGAAGATAGACTGGGCGCCGACGACAAGGCCGCAGGCTCTGTGAGTCGACAGAAAGCGCATATTCTCCCAAAGAAATCGCCGCCTCCTGTGAAGACGCTGTGTTAGTGTGGTGCGCGGGTTGCCACGTACACCCCAGGTTAACTACACTAACTTTCCTCACCTCTACACTAGGATTAATTCTGACCTTCAGCAACAGTGTTTCGCTTTAGAGACAGTTAACTGTTATCTGTAAGCCTGTATTAAGACTTTTAATAAAAGAGCTCAGAGTTTATTTCAGTGTAGTGACTTCTTACATTTATTAACTCAGTGTAATTCTCCGCTCAGTGTTACTGAACTATCAAGGACAGTTACACAATTAAGTTGCTTGTCCTAGTGTTGTGCTGTGTTTCCTAATACATTTTCCCATTCAGACTGAAACTTGACTGTTAAATTCCTAGAACTATTTCAAATTGCACTATTCATCTGTGCTGTGAGCGTGTAACTCTTGCTATTTTATAACATTAAGTTAATTTTGTTCAGGGATAAGATTATTGCATTTTTACTGTGAACAAGCTTACTCTTGCATGATGTTCAGTTTCATGAACACTTTCTCTCTTGAGTAACTGGGTTACCTTTAAACTGTGGTACGCAAGAGTCAGCCTGTTATTATCTATTTTCCTTGCCATCTCATCTAGTGGGCTTAGCGCCTAGTTAAGATTGCAATAGTAACAATTTGCAATCATTATATCTCTACCTATACATTGTGTAAATTGGTTTTGATTCTTGGTTAAGTGCTGCAGGTTTGAAGTAATTAACGAGTATTGCAGTGTTTGGTAACTCTCCAGAAGACTGTGGCCCGGTGTATGACCTTGAAAAGCGGCACTGTGCCTCATGCCATTGACACTTATATTGCGTTTGTCTAGTGAAGTGAATGTTTTTCCTGCATCGAGAACATCAAGGCACCAAGCCAGCCCAGGTAATCCATGCAGTGACTTCTTACATTTATTAACCCAGTGTAATACATTCTCCGCTCAGTGTTGCTGAACTATCAATTACGTTGCACAATTGGGTTGCTTGTCCTAGTGTTGTGCTGTGTTTCCTAATACATTTTCCATTCAGACTGAAACTTGACTTAAATTCCAGAACTATTATATTCAAATTGTACTATTCATCTGTGCTGTGAGTGTTAACTTATGCTATTTTTATAACATTAAGTAAATTTTGTTCAGGTATAAAATTATCGCATTTTTACTGTGAACAAGCTTACTCTTGCATGATGTTCAGTTTCATGAACACTTTCTTGAGTAATTCGGTTACCTTTCAACTGTGATGTGCAAGAGTCAGCCTGTTAACATCTATTTTCTTGCCATCTCATCTAGTGGGTTTAGCGCCTAGCTTAGATTGTAATAGTAACAATTTGCAATCATTATATGTCTACCTATACATTGTGTAAATTGTTCTTGATTATTTGTTAAGTGCTGTAGTTTGGAGTAATTAACGAGTATTGCAGTGTTTGGTAACTCTCCATAAGACTGGCCCAGTTAATGACCTTGAAAAGACCCGCAGGCCACTGACACCCATATTGCCTTTGTCTAGTGAGGTGAATGTCCCTTGACCCTCCTATACACCGCCCATCGCCAGTGTGAAACTGCTGTCAGCTATGAGTATAGTTGATGGTTTTGATGACGTAAATGATGGTGAAGGCAGATTTGAAACATACCTTAGTAAACACTCTCGGAAAAAGGAACGAGGCTTCCAAGAAAGCTTGCTGCAAGCAATACAGAGGCACACCCTCCCAAAGCTGTCAGGTTAGATTTCCCTAACAACACTGATCAAGAGAGTAAGTGTAATTGGTTTTACTGAAGCTAGTGTAGACAACCCGAGAAAACTATCAAGTTTCTCCATGATGAGGATAACTACGTATTTGTGCCTAATGATTCAACATTTATAGACAAACTTCTCGCTAAAGAATATGCCAACATCAAACTCCGAGCTGCCCCACCTAGGGCACCTAAAGTGCTCATTGTCATATACAACGTCAACAAGCACTTGAATCCTAAATATCTGGTGTCAGAGCAAGTTGCAAGCCCTCGTCGACTTCCCAACGATCTGATATTAGCTGAGTGGACTGGCCAGGGACTTTGCCACGCTATATTCACTCCGTGCTGCCCTCAACAGGCGCTATAACATTGCATTGTACAGACCTCCTCAACGTCGATGTTATAAGTGTCAACGTTGGGGCCACATTGCCAGGAAATGCCCAGCTAAGTCACACTGGTGTGCAGTGTGTGCCAATGCTCATTCTTCTGAACGGTGTTATGATTTGATCAAACAGCACCAGACTGTTGCTAAACGATGTATCAATTGCAAGACTTCAGGAGTCACAGCAGCTCATGCTGACTGCAGTGTGAGGGCTGCCCACATCGCAGCCAACCGCACCTCACCCTGCACCTCCCATTATGACCCCCCAGGCCTACCAGATACCTGGAGTCTGAATACTGGCTCATGCCTGCCCTCAGACAATGGGGTTGAGCACTTCACCTGGGAAGCACATCAACAGAGCTCCATCACGTCTGCTGTCAATGCCAGTCTAGCTGAGTCAGCTGACAGTCAGCCACCGAGCTCAGCTGACCGGGGCTTCACGTCTCCAGATGTTCCTAGTCTTGCTCGTGTGGTATACAACCTGAAGTCCCACATAGGACTACTGGAGAGACAGCAATTTCTCCTGAAGCAACAACTTGAGCAGCACAAAGAAAGATGTGTAGAGCATACCAATAGCAAGATTGTCACAAATTCTGAAAGCGAGTGTAAGGCTGATGAACAAGGTGATGGTGGTGTCCTTACTTACGGTAATGACGAACCCAACAGCTGTGTTGATAACTATAGTGAGCATCATGCTGAGGGCAGTGCTGTCTCTGATTGTGGGGAATTGTGAGAGATAAGTCTATCTGGGACACCGCCACTAGCAATAAACAAACTCCCAGGGAGATGACAGACTCGTATAATTTTACCGCAGTCATTCCCTTTAAGGTATGTGAGAACTTTACCCGCTCCTGGCCGCACCGAGGGGGTACCTTCAATATTCTCGTTAGCCCACTGCACTCTGGACCAGTATAAATAAATCTGAGAAGATCATTTATTATAGTTATGTTATATTAAATTTAAGTGGACTGTATTGGTTTTAAACAACTGATCACTCCGGAGAAGAGGTAGAGAACAACAGTTAAATTATCATGACCAACACTCACCTAATTAACAGCATCATAGCGGTGTATCGTAGATCGTTGACCTAGCTAAAGTACATCTACTGTGCGTAACAATATCATTGGCCAATAACAAAGTAGACAGCAGAGTACTTAGCTTTAGATGAGGGAGTCGTTCCGTTGTTGACGTCCTCCTGCGATCTGATTCGATCGCGATGGTATTAGCTGTCTCGTCGAGTCAAGGAAGGTTAATTTCCGTGCACTCTTATACGCCCACGAGACCGGCGTTAGTTAACATGTGGTTGGTCGGGGTAGCGAATCAGATCCTCTCACTAATCCGACCTTTTGTACTGTTTATACGTATAACTTTACATATTACGTATATCCTGGCTTAATGCCCACTAGTTTATACACATTCACAGTCTCGATACTTGAATTTCGAGTAGATAACTTGCGATATGTTAGTTCATTTCAATCCATCCAATATGGCGGTCGGGGTATGGCGTACCCAAGCCAGCTCACCCGATGCAATCAACCCTGATTATTTACAACTCGGTTTCACTATATTCACCATTTCCCAAAGTTCATCGAATATATTACAGTCTCTTCTAAGATGAACTCCCCACATCAGGGTTACGACTTTATCCTGCCGTATGGTCATTTCACTCAGTTCAAATAGGCCTATGACGCGTCACTCGCCGGCGGCACCTTATTTCACAATTATTGTCCGATTACTGGACCTCCTGGACCGATTGTCCCACTTGATATTCGCCGCTTCCTGGATATTCCTCCACATTACGAAAGGAGGTAATTAAATCCGATTTGGTGCGGAATCTCCAAATTCGCTCGCCATCCATCACCGGATATCGGTCGGTAGGCTCGCTCTTCACTCTCTGCCTATTCCCCTCTACCCAGCTCCCTGCCCACTTCACCAGGCATCTCGCGCATGCGTGTGAATTCGTTGGTTCTTTTCATTTATTGTTAAGCCAACAGCAACACAGCAATGATATCTATTCATATTGGAAAGTTTATCAATTACAACTTTCGGAAAATACCAATATTTTCCACACTGCGGCTGGGCAGAGTTCGTTGTTAGACGAATCAAATCGAGTCAGTTTTCAACAGGCGCTTCCAGCCCTCCCTGGACTGAACAGCTGTCTTCCGGGTAGGTCGAATCACACTCCCTGTTTCTGGTATCCCCTGGTCCATGTCGTCTTCAACATCACTTGTGTCACTTTCCCTTAGATTTTCGTTCCCAGTTGATAGAACTCCCTTTAATTCTAAGGGGATTAACTTATTAATGGTGCGTAAACTCTCTTGGCCGCGACACAACACTTTGACATTCCTGACAACACCCTGAGCGTCTGGGTATAATGTCACTATCTTACCCAGAGGCCACAATGTTCGAGGTTGCTCAGTATCAATTAACACAATGTCACCCGGTTGAATATTCTGTCGATTAGCCGCTTCTGACGCACCATAAAAGTGTTCACGTAATGTAAGAAGATACTCTTTGCGCCACACGTAGACCAATGATTAATTACTTTATTCAACATCTTATATTTATCCTTAACACTGTCACATTATTATAATCCTCATCAACTTCCGCAGGATTATCTCGATAGATAGGTGCAGCTTCTAGCTTCCGCCCACATATCAAGTGAGAAGGAGTCAGTACTTCTGCGTCGGGAGTATCAATAATGTACGAGAGAGGACGATTATTTATCCGATTCTCTGCCTCCACTAATACTGCCCGGAATTCCTCCAAGTTAATTCGTTTCCGGTGTAGTACTTTACGCAGACACCTCTTCACTGTACCTATCAGTCTTTCATACAATCCCCCTTGCCAAGGGGCCCTAGGAGCAATAAACTTCCAGCCACACCCTGCTGATTTAACAGAGATTGTACTTCATTACTCTCATTTAATTCCTTCAAATGTTGCGCTCCGCTACAAAGTTAGTGGCATTATCTGAAATCATGAGTCTCGGACAGGATCTCCTAGCTGCAAATTTACGAAACAGCTGTATGAACTGTTCTGCAGACAAATCCTGTGCCACTTCTAAGTGTACTGCCCTTGTAGCGGTACAAGTGAATAAACACACATACACCTTTAAAGGAACACCATCTGCAGTACCCGTTAAAATGATTGGGCCACTGTAATCTACACCGGTTACATCAAATGGCTTTATTAACTGCACTCGTTCCTTGGGCAATGGTGGAGGTCCTGGGTACATATAGGTTCTGGCATCCACACGGCGGCACACTACACATGTCTTAATCACCCTCTTCACACTCTGTCGCCCCTGAGGAATCCAGAAAGTTTCCCTAATACAATTTAAGGTATCTTGTACTCCACCATGCATCACATTTTTATGGGCATTTAATACAATTAAAGTTGTCAGATGATGAGTCTTGGGCAGCAAGATAGGGTGTTTAGCATATTCACCCATTCAGCATTTTGCAATCTACCTCTGCACTTGATTACGTCATCCTCAAGTATAGCCCCAATTTCTCTATTATTGAACCCTTCCCAAGTTTTCCATCCCTTAGCAATTTAATCTCCTCTCCATAGATTTCTCCTTGTACTCTCTGTACCCAGTATTTCAGGGGATGAGGAAAATCATACGGGATATTCATCTTGTTTATGAAGTTAAACACCAACTTCGTGACATTAATCAATTTGGGAAGGATGAGTATTATTTATATCAATGGCTAAGGAGGGACCGAGGACTGGAGCCGTGTTCACAGTAATTTCCACCGGAGCAATATGCGCCTTTTGAACAGGCCAGTTACTTTTATTCACCAACCAACTGGGTCCCTTAAACCACGATAAAGTCTTCACAAATTTTACATAAGTCAACCCACGAGACAAGAAATCAGCTGGGTTCTCCGCTCCGGGAATATGGTTAAAAGTTAACTTATGTTGACCCAAACTGTCATATTTCTCTTGCATCTGGTTAATTTCTGCGACTCTATTTTGCACGAATATAATCTTGCTGGTTCCGTTGCGGATCCACTGCAAGGATACCTCATTATCAGACCAAATTATGGTGTCGCTAATATTTATCTCCGGCAATTTACTCCGTAAATAATCAGCTAATTTGACACCCACATAAATGGCGGTTAATTCCAACTGAGGTAACGTACGTAATTTAATTGGAGCCACTTTAGTTTTAGACATGACAAGAGAAATATCTTTATCACATTGAAGATAAGCGACTGCTCCATACGCTAATTTAGAAGCATCGCAAAAAATGTGGAGTGTATTTTCCACTCCAGAGCGGGCTACACACCGCGGGAACTCTAACATTGGAACTTTCTCATAATCACCAATTAATTCTTCCCACCTGTTAACGAATTCCTCAGGTAGGGTTTCATCCCAAGCACACTTCTGCTTCCATGCCTCTTGTACCAATAATTTCCCTCGGATTGTAAGAGCGCCACTAAGCCTAGTGGATCGAAACATTTTGAAACTTCAGCAGCAGGGTTCTCTTCGTTAATTTCTTGGGCATACTATAATTATTAGGCTTTAACGATATCAAGTCTCTTTCAGTATCCCAAGTCAGTCCCAATACATTGCTACACCCAGATACTTCATCGCCGGGATTATCTTTATTTATTCGGTCCTTTAACCTGGACGAATTACTGTTCCACTCCCTGAGCGGCATATTTGCACCTTGCATTATGTCATTAGCCCCTTCATATATCTTCATTAGCTCCTCTTCAGTTGACGTCACCCCAGGAAATTGTCCACATAGAATTGTTTACTCATTATTTCACTCAGTGGACCCCTGTACGTTTAAGGTGCGCATTTATCGTCGCCTGAAGTAAGAACGGACTAGAAGTAGCCCCAAATAAGACACTTCTGAATCTGAACGTTTTCAGCGGACTAAGTGGATTGCTAGGATCCTCTGGCCACAGAAATCTTGTTAATCCCGATCCGTCTCTTGCAATCCACTCTCAGGAAGCTTTACTTATGTCTGCCGTAAGGCATAACTATTAACTCTGAAATTCAATAACACATCTCCCAATTTCTCCGTCAGCGACGGACCTGTCATTAAACAATCATTCAAACTAGGTACATTTTTATTACCCTGGCACTACAATTAAACACGATCCTCAAAGGAGTGGTTTCGAATCCTTCTTCACTCCGTGATGAGGTAAGTAGTGGCCATAAATATTGGCTTGCTCAGGGGTACCTCCTCTATGAACTGATTATTTAACTGTTCATTAATGATCCCATTATAAGCAGTCAGCAATTCTGGTGTCTTACTCAATTCGTGGAGCTGGGCCTTTAACTGACCATACGCCATCCCGGGAATTAGTGGGTAGTTCCGGATGGTTTAGCTTCCATGGAGTCGCACCCAGTATTGTCCAGACTCAAATTTAACCCTTCAGGTATTGTTCCTGAGTGAAGGAATCATCTGGACTTTCTTCATTTACATTAATCCCGATACTGTCCAGTTCCCTAACTTGTGTACTGGTTCAACGGCATTCTCTATAGAAGAATATGTACTCTGGGGCGGCGTTTCGTGCGTAAGACACACAGT
>WNWK01024785.1:0-29287 GCA_009830355.1 Cherax destructor
TATTATTATTATTATAAAGTGTATGAACTGATTTTTTTTTTTTTTTCAAAAGTCGGCCCGTCTCCCACCGAGGCAGGGGGCCCAAAAAAAAAAGAAAAACCCCAAAAAAAAAAATACTTTCATCATCATTCAACACTTTCACCACACCTACATAATCACTGTCTTTGCAGAGGGTTTTTAGATAAGACAGCTGAGAATTGTCCCCCCCAGCTGTCACTATCCTTTTGATTATTGTAAGTATTATTCTTATTATATAATGTTGTTCTTGTGTTACTGTTAAATAGACATTGGCACTCTTGGGGATGATTGTAGGGTTTGGGGCAAAATGACCTGTTTCCCGTGAGCAAAAAAAAAACAAAAATTATATTATTTAGAGGGCTCTGGGGGTCTGGTCAAAGCTCGCTTCACACGGCGAGGGCCTGGGTTCGATTCCCAGCCAGGGGAGAAACATTGGGCGGTTTCTACACCTTTTTTCTATGTTCCCCCTCAGTAAAATGGGACCTGGGTGTTAGTCAACTGGGTGAGTCGCATCCTGGGGCACTGACCTAAGCTGCCCGAAATGCTCGCATAACAAGGGACTTTCTTTTAGTAGTATGTCACGATGTCAGCTAGGCCTGTATACCATGTACATGTACTTGTAGTAAATATAGATATTATTATTATTTTATTTTTATTATTATGAAAATTAAGTTAATCTTATAGAAAAAAAAGCTTAACTCTCTGGCAACGCAGTGGTACAAGAATCAATGTAATAGACGTTTTTAAAGGAATTATAGTCATTTATACATGTACGTGACGGGATGTGCGCAACTGCCTGATCTCAGCCTGATATTTTTAGAATTTTTTTCTTTGCTGTTTCGTGTATTATTCATTCTAATGGTATAATTTTTGATTTGGCATCAGCTGGGTAGAGGGAAGTGGTCAGTGGAAACAGAGCCTACATGCGGGATTTGAGGTGATGGGATGGCGAGCGGAATTTGTCGAAGACGACCGCCAAATCGGACTTAATTACCTCCTTTCGTAATGTGGAGGAATATCCAGTGACGCGGTGAATATAAAGTGGGACAATCGGTCCAGGAGGTCCAGTAATAGGACAATAATTGTGAAATAAGGCGTGCCGCCGGCGAGTGATGCCGTCATAGGCCTATTTGAACTCAGTGAAGCGACCATACGGCAGGATAAAGTCGTAACCCCTGATGCTGGGGAGCTTTCGTCTTAGAAGAGACTGAAATATATTCGATAAATATTGTGAAATGGTGAATATAGTGAAACCTAGTTGTAAATAATCAGGGGGTGATTGTACCGAGCGAGGCTAGCGTGGGTACGCCATACCCCGACCGCCATGTTGGATGCGGAGGAATGAACTAACATATCGCAAGTTATCTACTCGAAATCCAAGTATCGAGACGGTGAATGTGTATAAACTAGTGGGGCATTAAGCCAGGATATATGTAGTATGTAAAGTTATACGTATAAACAGTACAAAAGGTCGGCATAGTGAGAGGATCTGAATCGCTACCCCGACCAACCACATGTTAACTAACGCCCGGTCTCGTGGGCGTATAAGAGTTCAAGGAAATTAACCTTCCTTGACTCGACGGGACAACTCTTACCATCGCGATCGAATCAAATCACAGGAGGACGTCAACAACGAAACGACTCCCTCATCTAAAGCTAAGTACTCGTCTGTCGTCTTTGTTATTGGCCAATGATATTGTTACGCACAGTAGATGTACTTTAGCTAGGTCAACGATCTACAATGCACCGCTATGAT
This sequence comes from Cherax destructor, assembly GCA_009830355.1. NCBI lineage: Eukaryota > Metazoa > Arthropoda > Malacostraca > Decapoda > Parastacidae > Cherax > Cherax destructor. The sequence continues at coordinate 1,775 of WNWK01024785.1, forward strand.
GCTGTTAATTAGGTGAGTGATGGTCATGTTAACTTAATTGTGTGTTCTCTACCTCTCCTCCTACTTGATCAGTTGTTTAATAACCTATACAGTCCACTTAAATTTAATCATACCATAATTATTCATATTATCTACTCAGATTTATTTATACTGGTCCAGAGTGAAGTGGGTTAACGTGAGAATACTGACGGTACCCCTTGGGTGCGGCCAGGAGCGGGTAAAGTTCTCACATACCTTAAAGGGAATGACTGCAGTAAAATTATACGAGTCGGTCATCTCCCTGGGGGTTTGTTTATTACAAGTGGCGGTGTCCCAGATAGACTTATCTCCCACAATTCCCCACAACATAATAGAAGTCCAGACATGTATGCGGGGCGGGGAGAAGGCGCCAGACCGACAAAATGTGATCAGTCACGAGGGAGCCTTCACCAAATTCAACTTCAATAACAAAAACATAAGGTGGGACCAAGTAAACCAAGTCCTAAATGATATAAACTGGGAAGATAGCCTAAGCATCTTAGATCCTAACCTATGTCTACAACAAATTAACTCTGTGGCACTTAAGGTTTACTCAAGACAAATTCCCATAAGGAAAAGGAGGAGTAGATGTAAATTTGAAAGAGAAAGGCGCTCCATATACAGGCGAAGGCAAAGAATAACAGAGCGGCATAAGAGGCCAAATTATCTGTAATACGTAGAGAGACACTGGTCAGAGAAATAGAAAACATCGAACTAAAACTAAAGGAATCTTACAGGAATCAAGAAACGCGGGAAGAACTAAAAGACAAAAATGAAATTGAAAGGAACCCAAAGTATTTCTTTTCTTATGCCAAATCAAAGTCGAGAACAACATCCAGTATTGGGCCCCTACTTAAACGGGATGGGTCCTACACAGATGACAGCAAGGAAATGAGTGAGCTACTAAAGTCCCATTATGACTCAGTTTTTAGAAAGCCGCTAACCAGACTGAAAGTCGAAGTCCTAAACGATTTTTTTATGAGAGTGCCACAGAACTTGATAGACGCAAACCTATCTGACATTATCCTGACGCCAAATGACTTCGAAGAGGCGATAAATGACATGCACATGCACTCTGCCCCAGGCCCAGACTCATGGAACTCCATGTTCATCAAGAACTGCAAGAAGCCCCTATCACGTGCGTTTAACATCCTATGGAGAGGGAGCATGGACACTGGGGTCGTCCCGCAGTTACTAAAAACAACAGACATAGCCCCACTCCACAAAGGGGGCAGTAAAGCACTGGCAAAGAACTACAGACCAATAGCGCTAACATCTCATATCATAAAAATCTTTGAAAGGGTTCTAAGAAGCAACATCACCACTCATCTAGATACCCATCAATTACACAACCCAGGGCAGCATGGGTTTAGAGCTGGTCGCTCCTGTCTGTCCCAACTACTGGACCACTATATGACAAGGTCCTGGATGCTCTAGAAGACAAACAGAATGCAGATGTTATATACACAGACTTTGCAAAAGCCTTCGACATGTGTGACCATGGTGTAATAGCACACAAAATGCGTGATAAAGGAATAACAGGGAAAGTTGGCAGATGGATCTATAATTTCCTAACAAATAGAACACAAAGAATAGTAGTCAACAAAGTAAAGTCTAAGGCGGCTACGGTGAAAAGCTCTGTTCCACAAGGCACAGTACTCGCTCCCATCTTGTTCCTCATTCTTATATCGAATATAGACAGGGATATAAACCACAGTGTCGTGTCTTCCTTTGCAGATGACACCCGAATCTGCATGACATTGTCCACCATTGAAGACACTGCAAGATTCCAAGCAGACATCAACCAAATCTTTAAATGGGCTGCAGAAAACAATATGAAGTTCAATGATGAGAAATTTCAATTACTCCGATATGGAAAACGTGAGGAAATTAAAATTTCATCGGAGTATAAAACAAATTCCAACCACACAATAGAGCGAAAAAATAATGTCAAAGACCTGGGATCGGTCATGTCAGAGGATCTCACGTTCAAGGACCATAACACTGTAGCAATCGCATCTGCTAGAAAAATGACAGGATGTATAATGAGAACCTTCAGAACCAGGGATGCCAAGTCCATGATGACACTTTTCAGGTCGCTTGTTCTATCTAGGCTGGAATATTGCTGCACACTAACTGCACCTTTCAAAGCAGGTGAAATTGCTGAACTAGAAAATGTGCAGAGAACCTTCACAGCACGCATAACTGCAATAAACCATCTCAGTTACTGGGAATGTTTGAAGATCCTAAACCTGTACTCCCTAGAACGCAGGCGAGAGAGATACATTTTTATATACACTTGGAAAATCCAAGAGGGCTTAGTACCAAACTTGCACACGAGAGTCACTTCCTACGAAAGCAAAAGACTCAGCAGACGATACAACATCCCCCAATGAAAAGCAGGGGTGCAACTAGCACGTTGAGAGACAACACAATAAGTGTCAGGGGCCCAATACTGTTTAACTGCCTCCCAGGGTACATAAGGTTGATTACCAATAGACCCCTGGCTGTCTTCAAAGGACCCCAATGGAAATAAGTCACTCTGACTTTTTTGGGTTATCCTAGGTTATCTACACATATGCTGCTATGTATGATAATGTATGTAAATGTATTTGTGTATACCTGAATAAACTTACTTATTCAAGAAGGCACTGGACAGGCACCTAAAGTCGGTACCTGACCAGTAAGGCTGTGGTACGTAAGTCGGGTTGCTTGTGGCCAACAGTAACAGCCTGGTTGATCAGGCTCTGATCCAACATGAGGCCTGGTCACAGACCGGGCCGCGGGGGCGTTGACCCCCGGAACTCTCTCCAGGTAAACTCCAGGTAAACTTCCTGAGCTTCTTGCCTCCTGTAAGATTCCTAAAAGTTCGATATTTGCCTCCCTTTGTATATCAGATATACTGTCCCCTTTCAGCAGCTCTGTGATTCTTCGCCTTCACCGTTATAGGAAGCTTCTCTCTCTTTCTAGTTTACATATCTTCCTTTTTTTTAAAGGAACATGCCTTGAGCATACCTCAAGTTCCAGATCACTTCAAATGTTTTACCTATTCCCCTGTTGTGTATATGTTTTCTAGTACCCGTCGGTGTACCCATTGCTCTAAGCTCTCTGGTATTGTTTCCACTGAGAATACCTTCTTAAGTCGTTTGTTCAACACTTCACAGACTTTTCTGTCATTACTCGTGAGCTCTTCTCCTTCATTCTTGAGTCGAATTACCTGGTCTTTAACTGCCGTCTTTCTTCTGATGTGGCTGTAAGGTAGTTTCGGCTCAGATTTGGCTTTTGCTGCTAGTCACTCGCAAATTGCTGCTCAGCCTCTCTCTCTCACCCTTGCAAATTTGTTTTTGGCTCTTATGATCGTTTCTCGGATTTCAGTTGTCCTTCGCTTTCTGTAGTTTTTTCCAAGCTCTTGTGTTCCTCGTTTTTCTTCTCTGCATCTTTGCTTGAACCAAGGGTTCTGTTTTTGAGATTTCCCACTCTTCTGGGTATGAACTTCTCCTCTTTCTCCCTGCACTTCCCAGCTAGTTCTCCATCATCTCATTCGGTGGCTTTCCTTACAGCTTCCTTTCTTACTGCACTGCATTTAAGATTTCTCTTAATCCTGTAAAGTTTCCTCTTCTGAAGTCTGGTGTCTCACACTGACCTTCTCCTATCTCTCTACGCTCAATATTTAGTTCGACAAGAAATACGAAGTTAGTACTGTATGGTCACTAGTACACTGAGGAGTCTGTTATTCAGTTATATCAGATGCTTGTGGTAAATACAATATTGCTGGTTCATCTTGTCCTCTCTCTGTCTTGTCTTTAATATGTTGATATAAAAAGTGATCCCTGGGGCTGAGTGTTTATTCCTCCCGCCATGCTCTCGTTCTCTCTCTTTTTTTTTTTTTTGCATACTCCCTCAGCTATTCCTTTCCCTGTCTTTCCTGTCCCGATCCACTATATATGGTAATATCCATTTCTTTCATCCTTGCTTTGTTACTCAGACATTCTGTCCCTGCTCACCGTGACAATTCCTCTCAGTATTTTGTACGTTATCGCATCCCCTCTATCCCTCCTGTCCTCCAGTGTCATCAGGTTGAATTCCTTTAACATTTCCTCATAGGATATACTCCTTAGCTCTGGGACTTGACTTGAGATAGATAAGATTTTGTTCGATTTTTTAACCCCGGAGGGTTAGCCACCCAGGATAACCCAAGAAGGGCAATGCGTCATCGAGGACTGTCTGTCTTATTTGCATTTGGGGTCCTCATCCTTGCCCCCCAGGATGCGACCCACACCAGTCGACTAACACCCAGGTACCTACTTGCTAGGTGAACAGGACAACAAGTGTAAGGAAACACGTCGAATGTTTCCACCCCGCCGGGAATCGAATCCAGACCCTCAACATGTGAAGCGAGAGGTTTGCCAGACAGGCCACGGGGCCCTGCAAACCTCTGCACTTATCCAGTTTCTTGATATGCTTGACTGGGTGTGGGTTCCATACTGGTGCTGCATACTCCAATATGGGCCTGACGTACACGGTGTACAATGTTGTGAATGACTCCTTACCTAGATGTCGAAAAGCTGTTTTTAGATTTGCCAGAGGCGCATATGATGCACCAGTTATTTGGATGATATGCGCCTCAGGTGGTATGTTCAATATGATACTCGCCCAAGGTCCGTATTATCCTTAAGTGAAGTTTCAAGTCTTTGCCTCCCGGGTCTGTATTCCGTTTGTGGTCTTCTTTGCTATTCCCCAATCTTCATATCTTTGTACTTGCTAGGGCTGAACTGCAGGAATGACTTGTCAGACCAAACCTGTAGACTGTCTAGATTGATTTGTAGCCTCTCCTGGTCCACGTCTACTAATATTCTCCTCATTAATTTCCCATAATCTCCGAACAGGGACAACTCTGACTCTGTCTCTTCTGTCACGTATACAAGCAATAACACCGGTCCTAGTACTGATCCTTATGGAACCCAACTCATCAGATTTACCCATTCCTTGATCCATTGTAGTACTTTCCCTTGTTAATCCTGTGCTTGTGTGCGTGCACTCGCGCATCTGTGTGTGTGTGTGTACTCACCTATTTGTGGTTGTAGGCAGGGCCGGATTTATAAGGGGGCAGAGGGGGCAACTGCCCCGGTCTTCCCTGCCAGAGGGGCCCTCAGACGAAGGACTTCCTTTATAACAAAATGTAATAATAATAAAAAAAATAGTTTAATTAAAAAAAGGAATTAACAAATAAAGTATGTGGGGGGATCAGAAAACAGAAAGAAAGGGTGCCCCCCCCCCACACTCCTTTCCCTTTGAATAACTTGACTTGACTTAACTATTTCTGGTTAGCGTCAGTTTAGAGGTAAATGACCAGACCATGAGGTCAAGGGTAACCAAGGTGCGCACGTGTGTGTGTGTGTACTCACCTAGTTGTACTCACCTAGTTGTGGTTGCAGGGGTCGAGTCATAGCTCCTGGCCCCGCCTCTCCACTACGTCACTTCCTAAACTATTCCACTTCCCGACCACTCTGTGACTGAAGAAATACTTCCTAACATCTCTGTGATTCATCTGAGTCTTCAACTTCCAACTGTGTCCCCTTGTTGCTGTGTCCCATCTCTGGAACATTCTGTCACTGTCCACTGTGTGTGTGCATGTGTCTGTGTCTGAGTGCTAGGTAGCTATTGTGTGAGATTTTGCAAAGGCGTTTGACAAATGCGATCATGGAGTGATAACGCACAAAATGAGGGCCATAGGCATTACGGGGAAGGTAGGCAGATGGATTTTTGAGTTCCTAACACACAGAACACAAAAAGTAGTAGTGAACAGGGCAAGATCCAGCATCAGCGAGGTCAAAAGCTCAGTGCCCCAAGGCACTGTCCTGGCGCCTCTGCTGTTTCTCATCCTCATAGCAGACATAGATAAAAACACCCAGCACACTTTTGTATCATCATTTGCAGATGACACTAAAATAAGCATGAAAGTCACTACAGTAGAGGACACTGAAAAATTACAGGAGGACATAAGCAGGGTCTTCCAATGGGCAGTGGAGAACAACATGACGTTCAATGGTGATAAGTTTCAGCTGCTTAGGTATGGAAAAAATGAAGAACTCAAAAGGAACACTATATACAAAACGCAAGAGGGTCACCACATAGAACGAAAGGAACACGTAAAGGACTTGGGAATAATTATGTCTGCTGATCTGTCGTTTAAAGACCATAACAAGACAAAGATCACAACAGCCAGGAAGATGACGGGGTGGGTATTGAGAACTTTCAAAACAAGGGAAATAATGCCGATGGTGACACTATTCAAATCGCTAGTGCTCCCTCACTTAGAATACTGCTCAGTGCTGACGGCCCCGTTCAGGGCAGGAGAAATAGCAGAGCTGGAACAAATCCAGAGATCGTTTACGGCTCACATTGAGCCATTGAAACATCTAAATTATTGGGAACGCCTTCAAGTCTTGAACATGTACTCATTGGAGCGGAGTAGAGAAAATACATGATAATATATACATGGAAAGTACTTGAGGGCCTGGTCCCAAATCTGCACACTGCCATAACAACATACTGGAGTGAGAGATATGGGAGAAAGTGTAAAATAAACCCAGTGAGGAGCAGGGGTGCGGTGGGGACAATACGGGAGCACTGTATTAACATCCGGGGTCCCAGACTATTCAACATCTTACCAGAAGATATCCGAAACACGGCTGGAACCAGTGTAGAAGCCTTCAAGAGGAAACTGGACAAATATCTTCACCAGGTGCCAGATCAACCAGGCTGTGATGGATATGTGGGGCAGCGGGCCTCCAGCAGCAACAGCCTGGTTGACCAGGCAAGCACCAGACGAGCCTGGCCCATGGCCGGGCTCAGAGAGTAGATACTCTCGAAACTCTTCAAAGGTATATCAAAGGTATAAAGGTGTGTATGGCTTTGATTGGCTATGTCGACCCCAGAAGGGCTATTTCTGGTTAGTGTCAGTGTAGAGGTCAATGACCGATAAGTCAATTGGTGGCGTGGGGTTATATACGTGTCTGTGTGTGTTTGTCGACCGCTTTTAGTGCTAGGCAATGGTGTGGGGCAGTGGTGTCCGTGTTTTATATCTCTGTGTTGTTCACAAAGGTTTGCGATATATCATCAATTTGCAATTACATCTTACACACGCATACACATCCACAAACATTATTATTTATTTATTATTTATTAACACATCGGCCGATTCCCACCAAGGCAGGGTGGCCCGAAAAAGAAAAACTTTCATCATCATTCACTCCATCACTGTCTTGCCAGAAGGGTGCTTTACACTACAGTTATAAAACTGCAACATTAACACCCCTCCTTCAGAGTGCAGACACTGTACTTCCCATCTCCAGGACTCAAGTTCATTTGTCTCCATTCACTCCTATCAAATACGCACACGCATGCTTGCTGGAAATCCAAGCCCCTCGCACACAGAACCTCTTTTACCCCCTCCCTCCAACCTTTCCTAGGCCGACCCCTACCCCGCCTTCCCTCCACTACATATATATATATATATATATATATATATATATATATATATATATATATATATATATATATATATTATTGTGACCACGAACGAGTGGTATTGAATCAATAACACCACTGTTAATTTCATTCTTATCGCCGTTTTGGGTACTATCCTCCACAAGCAGTATATATATTATTGGGACCACTGGGTGGGTGATTGGTTCTTGTAGGATTGTGTGGCTCAGTGGTTTAAGGCGTCATGTGATTTTCGCTCACCAGAGGCAGGGCCAAAACTACATGGGTTCGAATCCTCGGCTAGTTTCATTGTTGTTATTGATTCAATATCACTTGTTCGTGGTCACAATAATATTGGGAGACAAAATGGATTGTCTTGATACTGCTCTGATGGCTAAGATCTGGAACATAATCCATATACGGTTCAACAATACAAGCAAAGCTTTTCAAAGTGTTGATGTTGACCTGAAAAAGGTGGTGGATTTAATTGATTCTCTGGAAAGGTTTCTGAAATCAATTCGAAATAGGTATGAAGAACTGGAATTGGATGTTAGTAACATTTGTGGCAACACAGACTACAAATCAACTACAAGTAAGCAAAGAAAGAGAAACAAGCAATATGATGAAAACCCAACATCAGTCTCAGAGGAAGTTGTTTTGTGTCCCAGAGAAAAAATATGTCGTTATCATGTCCCCATCCTCCATCCCTCATGTCCTCCAGTGTCGTTAGGTTGAGTTCCCTTAACCTCTCCTCATAAGACATGCCCCTTAGCTCTGGGACTAGTCTTGTTGCAAGCTTTTGCACTTTCTCCAATTTCTTGACATGTTTGACCAAGTGTGGGTTCCACACTGCATGTGTGTGCGAGTGTATGAGTAACTCTCACAATACCTGGAGTATACCTAGAGATGGTTTCGGAGGTAAACGCCCCCGCGGCCCAGTCTGTGACCAAGCCTCATGGTGGATCAGAGCCTGATCAACCAGACTGTTACTGTTCGCCACACGCAACCCGACTTACGTACCACAGCCCGGCTGGTCAGGTACTGACTTTAGGTGCCTGTCCAGCGCCTTCTTGAAGACACCCAGGGGTCTATTGGTAATCCCACTTATGTATGATGGGAGGCAATTAAACAGTCTTGGGCCCCTCAAACTTATTGTGTTCTCTCTTATCGTGCTAGTGACGCCCCTGCTTTTCATTGGGGGGATGTTGCATCGTCTGCCGAGTCTTTTACTTTCATAGGGAGTGATTTTCGTGTGCAAGTTTGGTACTAATCCCTCTAGGTTTTTCCAAGTGTACATAATCATGTATCTCTCCCACCTGCGTAATAAGAAGTACAGGTTGAGGAACTTCAAGCGTTCCCAGTAATTGAGGTGGTTTATCGCAGTTATGTGTCCCGTGAAGGTTCTCTGTACATTTTCTAGGTCAGCAATTTCACCTGCCTTGAAAGGTGCTGTTAGTGTGCAGCAATATTCCAGCCTAGATAGAACAAGTGACCTGAAGACTATCAGTATGGGCTTGGCATCCCTAGTTTTGAAGGTTCTCATTATCCATCCTGTCATTTTTTTAGCAGATGTGATTGATGCAATGTTGTGGTCTTTGAAGGTGAGATCCTCTGACATTATCACTCCCAGGTCTTTTACATTAGTTTTTCATTCTAATGTGTGGTTGGAATTTATATTATACTCCGACATAGTTTTAATTTCCTCACGTTTTCCATATCAGATTAATTGAAATTTCTCATCATTGAAATTCATATTGTTTTCTGCGGCCCATTTAAAGATTTGGTTGATGTCCACCTGGAGCCTTGCAGTGTCTTCAATGGTGGACACTGTCATGCAAATTCGGGTGTCATCTGCAAAGGAAGACACGGCACTGTGGCTTACATCACTGTCCATGTCAGATATGAGGATGAGGAACAGGATGGGAGCGAACACTGTGCCTTGTGGAACAGAGCTTTTCACCGTAGCCGCCTCAGACTTTACTCTGTTGACTACTACTCTTTGTGTTCTATTTGTTAGGAAATTATAGATCCATCTACCAACTTTTCCTGTTATTACTTTATCACGCATTTTGTGCGCTATTACACCATGGTCACACTTGTCAAAGGCTTTTGCAAAGTTTGTGTATATAACATCTGTGTTTTGTTTGTCTTCTAGAGCATCCAGGACCTTGTCAATAATGAGGCAGAATCGAATATTTTTAAAGAATACGTGAAAAAAAACAACCGATATTTATTATATTTTAAACACACATGCAATATTAATATTTTTAAATTATCGGGTGTTTTTTCACCGATTCCTTAAAAATGTCCAATACCTGCCTGCCCTCCGATACCAATAGTTTGGCATATCATTTGTGGTAGTGATAGGGGTGATGGACACATATTCACATGTATGCATATGCAGAAAATCGCTGTTGGTTTGCATTTATGCGTATACATAAGATCACATTATAAAGTATGCATTCCTAATGTATACATATACAAATATTCATACACACATACATGCATAGGTACATAAAATACATACCATGCAAACAAACAATACATGCACACATACATATAGTGAACATACATAAATGTAAACATATACGCATCATACATATACCCACATATGCATATATACATACATAATCAACAATATATACACATGCATATATACATACATAATCAACAATATATACACATGCATACATTCTTATACATATACTTATACACAAGCTAGGAAAAATCACGACAACGCACACTAAGCAAAGTTTTTAAAAGTATGTTGATACATATTTTTTCAGTAACTTTTCGTAGATGTATTCGGCTTTCAGTGCTTTACATTATTAAAAAAAAAAAAACATTATGTTTTCGAAATGTCGAAATCTGAAGCACTTCCTGTCCACACTGGCAAAGGAGGTTCACCGGACTCTTACTTATCAAGTTTGTCTTATCCGCGACTTGAGACACCATGACGCTAGAGATAGACGTCTTCAACAGAGGATGTTGTTTGCAGTTTTACTTGGTACACTACTTCAGGAAAACAGCATAATAAAATGTGACTGGAGAAGAGAGAAAATAAATTTAATGGAACACTTTTTTTTCACTAATATCGTTCCCATCAACTTTACCAACACTCTTATCATTGCTGCTGTCATCACCTCCACTACCATCAAGGTCTTTACCAGAGCCACTGGAATATAAAGCAGAAGACTTCGTCGTTCTTTGTAATGTATGTAACAAATGTTACGTAGTACATCACAGTCACTCATTTACTCGGAACTACTAAACTCCTCAAACGATGTAGTTGAAGTTTTGGCAATAAAGTTCGAAAACCAAGACCTTGTCATCAGGGTTGTATACAAGCCTCCAGATGCAACTTCCCAGCAATTCCAGTAAATACTTATGAAAATTGAGCACTGTCTGGAAAATCTCCCAACTCCTTCCCCAAGCATCTTGTTGCTGAGTGATTTCATCTTAAGACACCTAAAATCAAGGAATGTAGCAAATAATGCTTTAGCAGAGATCACCCCAGGAGGCAACTCAGATGAAAATTCACACACACGTGAGCTGTTATCTCTGTATTAAATTCAACTTAAACCAGCAAATAATAGAGCCAATAAGATTGAAAAATACACTGGACCTAATCTTTACTAACATTGATGATCTGATACGAAATATAACAGTATCAAAGACAATACATTCATCATTCGCTCCCCTGCTTTGGTAGGGTGAGGTTGTGCGGCGCTGAGCCTGCCATCTGGTGGTTTTCCGCACAAGTGAGACAGCTGTCATGGAGCCGGCTGGACGACGACGATCTAACACAGTGTGTGTAGACATGGTAACTGGAGTTATACACCCTGCAACGGCTGCGACGGTACTACCGATGATTCTTCATGATGTGTACAACATAGAGATAGAGGATTTATACGGAGTGGCCTTAAATGGCATCAACAGGGTATTCGTGAAATTGATATCTACTGAGGTCTACGAGCGCCTTGTTGACAGATACCAGGATAAAGTTTACACCGTAAACTCGACGATGCAAGTAAGAATGAAGGACGTGTCACGAACATACACATGGATAAGGATCAAGAACGTACCATTTGAATGTGATGAAACGGACATTCGTGGGTTTTTCAACGAGTATGGTATGATACATACAGTGAATGTGGGACGATGGTCTGAGGGTCCGATGACGGGACTCTATGAAGGGACGTATTCGCTGAAGATGACACTACGTAAGCCTATACCTTCATATGTGACGCTGTCGGAATTTAGGAATCAGGTTTACGTTACGTACCCGGGGCAACGGAGAACGTGTAGGCTCTGTGGAGCTTACGAGCATGTAGCAGCAGATTGTATGAAGCGCATGATGCCTAGAAGAGAGGTACAGCAGCAAGGAATAGACAGGACTGTGAATGAGGAGGAACGCGGGAGGGTAGTACAGGTTGGAGTGGAAGAGAAGACACTTACGTGGAGTGAAATTGTTGAAGGGGTTGGTGGAGCAAGTGCTGAGCAACCCCAGGTGATAAAAGAGACTGATGTTGGAGGTGAGATTGGTGGGGGTCTGTTATCATGTGAGGACATTCAGTTAGAGGAGGTGTTAAGGGATATTATGGAGGAGCCTCTTGGTGAGATTATGAGCGCCACCAGTGTGGTGGGGCAAGGTGGTGGCGTGGTGATGAGTGAGGGGGAGACAGTTTCTTTGGATGTTCCGGCTTTACCTGGAGAAGTAATAATTGCGGAGGTACATCAGGTGGACGGGGGTGACTGCATGGAATTTCAGTCAGGTACCCGTAAGAGGACGGGGAATCAATCAGAGCATGACGAAGATCTGACGCCTGCCCAGAGAATGAGTAAGAGACCGCCAGTGGAGTCTGTAAGGAAAGGTTTGGTTGTTTTACAGGATGATGAGAAAGTTAAGGGTGGATCTGGGGTGGGAAAGGGTTTGGGGAAAGGTAAGTCAGGTGGAAAATTTATGTCGAAGCCGAAGGGCAAATCATTGCACCCGTCTTCCAGTGTTTGACGATCAATGTAAATGGTATGTGCGCGGAAGTCAAGAGGGCATGGGTAGAGTGCACACTGAGAAGGTTTAATGTCCAGGTAGTCTTCATTCAGGAACACAATCATAGGGTAGGAAGGAACTTGAACATAAAAGGGTATAGGGTTTTTGCGGGTTCCTCGGATCGCCACAAGGGTGGGTCAGCAGTGGCGATTTCAGAGTCTAGTCCTTTTCAACTCCTAGCTTGGGAGGAGTGTGGGGGAGGGAGGGTGGTTAGAGTGCAGGGATACTGGGGAGGTGTGAGGGTGTGTTTCTTGGGTATATATATGCCAGCGGAGCAGGTCCGTTTGGTTAAGACGGAATTTGTGAGGAATATTTTGATCTATGCTTTTCGCGATTTACCTGGCGTAGTGGTGGCAGGTGGGGACTTCAATTGTGTCATTAGGAAAAGGGATGTTGAGCCCAAGGGATCAGGTTGTGTGCTTGAGGCTTTAAGGGATTTATTGGGAAGTGTGGGATTAAAAGATGTGATAGGGGCGGGAGGAGTAGTTGAGCATACTTTCTTCCGACATAGTTACGCGGCGAGACTGGATAGAATTTACGTTACTCATAAGGTGGTGGTGGGAAGGGTGCAAACCTATGATGTAGGATTCTCCGATCACAGGGGGGTTTTAGTGGATTTGAGCTGGGATGGCGTGGCATGGTGGTATAAGGGGTTTTGGAAATTGAATGTAGCTCTTCTGGTGGGAGGGGATAAGAGAGAGTGTTTTGAGGAGTGGTGGGGGAGGGTTTGGGCAGCAGGAGCGATGGCGGATAATGTGTTAGAATGGTGGGTGACTCAGGGTAAGCCGCTTATTCGCAGGTATTATCAGTCGTTAGGCAGGGAGGAGGCAGGGTGGAAATTTGGTCTGCAAAAATATGTGGAGGGACAGTTGCAGAGGTGTTATGATAGGGGTGATAGGAAGGAGACAGGGGATCTGAAAATATTAAAGGAGCGGCTATGGGATATACAGAGTGAACGTTTTGAAGCGTGTAGATTTAAAGAGGGAGTGGACGACATTTTGATGGGGGATAGGCCTTCGAAGAACATTTTGCGACATTGCACTAAGAGAAGGGAGGACAGGATGATTGAACGAATGGTGGTGGAACAGGGGATGGAAGGTTACGAGCAGGGCATGGTGATACGGGGTACAGAGGCGATAGGAGTTTATGCGGATAAATGGTTCGGTCGTTATATGAGTAGTGTGGGGATGGGGCACGGGAATCAGGTTTTGGAAGGCATAGAGGATAGGCTAGGGGAAAGGGACAGGGAGGAATTAGGAAAAGCTATTAGTGAAGGGAGGTGTGGGAGGCGGTGGCAGGCCTCAGTAAGGGACGTTCACCGGGTTTGGATGGGATTGCTAATGAGTTTTATAAGGAACATTGGGGTGTGGTGAAGGAATGTTTGGTACGCTTGATGGAACGAATGAGGTTGGATGGTTTGGGGAAGGTTGGGTCGGGGATAGGGGTAGTGGTTTTGGTTCGAAAAGGGAGAGAGGAGGATACAATGAGTAATTATCGTCCAATTATTTTAATGAATGCAGATTATAAGATTTTGGCGAAAATCCTTGGCAATAGATTAAAGAGGGTTTTGGGGAAGGTGATAGCGGAGGGTCAGTGTGGCATACCGGGTAGGAGTGTCGTCAATGGGCTGGAAAAAATTAAAAATTATGCGGAGTATGGGAGAGGCGGGATTTTAGCAGTAGATTGGAAAGGTGCGTATGATTGCGTGGAGCGCGAGGTTCTGTATGAGGTGATGAGACGGCAGGGATTCGGGGAGGAGGTAGTGAATTGGGTGAAGAGATTGTATGAAGGGGCGTGTGTGAGAATTCAGATCAATGGTAAATTGGGGGAGGTGGTACAGATGAATAGGGGTTTACGTCAGGGTTGTCCGTTATCACATATTTTATTTTCTTGTTTGCAGGATCCTTTTTATAGAATGGTCGAGATTGGGGTGTGGATGAATGTGGAGAACGTAGTGGAACGTACGGGCATTGTGGGGTATGTGGATGACATTACGGTGCTCGTGGGCTCTGTGAAAGGATTAACGAATGTTTGGGGAATTATATGTATGTTTTGTGCGGCAACGGGCATGAGGATAAATGAGCGTAAGTCGAAATTAATGGAGGTAGGTTCTTGGGTGGGAGGGCCGTTGGGAAGTGATCAGAGGTGGACTATTGTGGATAGTTTGAAGATTTGTGGGGTAATTTTCATGAGGGATCGTGAGCAAACCAGGAAAGAGAATTCCGGAAAAGTTGTGAAGGGGGCGATAGGTAGGTTGAAGGTGTGGAGTATAAAGGAAGTGACGGTGAGGCAGAGGGTTCTCATTGTGAATAGTATGATTTATAGTAGATTATGGTTCGTGGCAGCTATTTACCCTTTGTTGCAGGAAGACGTAATGGTATTGGAACGTAAGGTTATTAACTTTGTATGGGGTGGAGGACGACATTGGCTGGGGCGAGAGATTGTACGTAATAAAGTGTCATTGGGTGGGTTGGGGCTAATATGGTTGGAGCATAGACTGATGAGTGTATACCTGAAGAGATGCTTGATGCGGAGGAGTGTTCACGGAGGTTTGGATGGGGGGGGTGTCACCAGCATTCTTAGGGAGATGGGTGAGTGGTGGAATGACAGAGATATGGTTTATTGTAGGGACATAATGCGTAATTTACTTGTAATGTCAAATCCACAGACTTTAAGGGTAGGTCGGATGGGTGGTTTAGGGGAGGTACAAAGGGTTTTGGAGGGCTTGTCACAGTTCCCAATGTATGGATGGGATAGGATCTGGGAGGGCTTCAGGGTGCTGAAAATCAGTTCTAGGGATAGGGAGTTCATGTATAGGTTTCTTCATGGGGTAGTGGCCTCTCGTGCATCATTAGCAATAATGGGATTAGTTCAGGAGGGAGGGTGTGGTAGGTGTGGGGAGCCGGCAACTACGTTACATGAAATATATTTTTGCGAGGTTTTAGGACAAGTGAGGGAATGGTTTGGGCGTGTGTTAACCTTCTTAGGAGGGGGGGGTATTCCCATGTTGAGGGCCATGTTTTTGGATTTTGAGGGTATAGATGCAGTATCACGAAGGGGACTCATGTATTGTGCGATAGATTTTGTTTGCAGTTCATGGAGGGTCAGGGATTTGGGGGTAATGGATCGTATTAAGGTAATATCGGAGAGAATCTACCGAACTAAGTGCAGGAATAGGATGTTATATGGTCAGGCGTGGGTAAAAGCTTTCAGGATGTCATATAGGGATATGAGATTAGAGGATCTAAGAGGATAATGGGGAGGGTGAGGAGTTTTGCTTAGGGTTTAGGGGAATGGGGGGTAGTGGAACAGAGTGGGGTATGGGAGTGGGAGATGAGGCACTTGAACAAAAGGAGTGATAGGTGGCAGTGGTGGGGGGCATAGGAGGGGTGGTGGATGGTTTCTGTGGTTGATCTTCATTATCTTGGTAGAGCGGGTGCAATGATCTGTCTTTTGTGTTAGGTCTTTTTAGGGCACAGAAGGGAAAGAAACAAAATAAAAGTTTTAAATTTTAAAAAAGAAAAAAAAAATTCTCATGTAATTGTGGAATAAGAGTCGATCTATGGTTAGTTTGTGTGGTATTGGTATAGACTTCTCATCAACTTGTTGAATCTCCTTCTTAGGAATGGGTCTTTGGATGGGGTTTTGTTTTATTGATCGTGAGGGTTCTTTAGTCTTGGGGTACGGGGGGGGGGTAAATTCTGTGGTTCATGATCCTCTCAGGTGGATGTTGATTTAGTTGGACGGATGGTTTACAATGTGTGTACGGGTGGGGTTGTCGTCAGAGTATTTCAGGTTATAAATTTTCTTAGGGTCAAAGCATATTTCCTGGCTTATGATGTAAATCCCTTTGTCTGGGGTTATGTTTCGTTTTGTAACCCTATGGTATTTTAGGTAGTTTTGTTATAAGATGCTTTGGATGGTTAGTAACCAAAGTGAAATGTCCTTGTGACGTCTGGTATTTTATGTTGGGCATAGTCTTTGTACGGTAATGGCTTTTGCATACATTTGTCTCACGTGAAACTTTTAAAAGTTTTGTGGTAGTGTATGCAACACAAGGCATATTGACTAACACCTGTTAATTTTAAGTAAAATTCTTAGTTTTGGTGCACTTATAATTTTGTACGTTCCTGATTTTACGAAATGGGAATGTAATCAAAATTGTGGTAGTGCACGGTTTACGTGGCTTTAATGTTCAATTGAATAGTTCATTGTATGTAAAATTATGTTCTGGAATGTTATAAGTGTATTCTTTGTGGTGTTATATTAATATGTTTGCTTGGAGTTGAAAGGGTAACATGGGGTTAAATTCATTATGTTCATGTGAATAGTGATTGTTTTATGACCATCCTGCTGGATGGAGATGGTGAATTTTCTTTTGATGGGTTGGGCATGAATTATACAGGGTTTTTATATCTTAGGATGTTTGGCTTTGATTAATGACATATCTTATTCTTGACAAAGGTCATACACTTGAGTATGTCATGCATAACATGGATTTGGATTTCTAAGTGAGACTTTGTAATCACAAAGTGTTCCTTGTAATTGATATATGTATATTGGCACCATGTGGTGAGCCTAGCTGTCTATGGGCAAAGTTATGTAATGCAGTGTTCCTAATAAAATGTAAAAAAAAAAATATCGTTCCCATCAACTTTACCAACACTCTTATCATTGCTGCTGTCATCACCTCCACTACCATCAAGGTCTTTACCAGAGCCACTGGAATATAAAGCAGAAGACTTCGTCGTTCTTTGTAATGTATGTAACAAATGTTACGTAGTACATCACAGTCACTCATTTACTCGGAACTACTAAACTCCTCAAACGATGTAGTTGAAGTTTTGGCAATAAAGTTCGAAAACCATGACCTTGTCATCAGGGTTGTATACAAGCCTCCAGATGCAACTTCCCAGCAATTCCAGTAAATACTTATGAAAATTGAGCACTGTCTGGAAAATCTCCCAACTCCTTCCCCAAGCATCTTGTTGCTGAGTGATTTCATCTTAAGACACCTAAAATCAAGGAATGTAGCAAATAATGCTTTAGCAGAGATCACCCCAGGAGGCAACTCAGATGAAAATTCACACACACGTGAGCTGTTATCTCTGTATTAAATTCAACTTAAACCAGCAAATAATAAAGCCAATAAGATTGAAAAATACACTGGACCTAATCTTTACTAACATTGATGATCTGATACGAAATATAACAGTATCAAAGACAATACATTCAGATCACAACATAATAGAGGTACAGACATGTAAGCGCAGGGCTGCTGACTAGCAAAATGGGATCAGTTATGAGAGTGCCTTCATCAAATTAGACTTCAATAACAAAAACATACAATAGGGTCAAGTCAACCATGTTCTAAATGAAACAAGCTGGGAAGATATCCTAAACAACACGGACCCGAACCTCTGCCTAGTAAGAATTAACTCTGTGACTCTTGAGGTATGCTCAAAGCACATTCCTTTAAGAAAAAGGAAGAGAAGATGTAAACTAGAAAGAGAGAGGCGTTTCCTATACAGGCGAAGGCGTAAAATCACAGAGCTGCTGAAAGGGGCCAGTAAATCTGAAATAGGAGGGGAGGCACTGGTCAGAGAAATAACAAATATCAAACATGAAAGAAACCCAAAATATTTATTTTCTTATGCCAAATCTAAGGTGAAAACAACATACAATATTGGACCCCTGCTTAGACAAGATGAGACTTACACAGACGATAGCAAAGAAATGAGTGAAATACTTAAGTCCCAATATGACTCAGTGTTTAGTGAGCCATTAACCCGACTTAGAGTCGACAATCTAAATGATTCTTTTTATGATGGAGACAGAAAATTTGGTCAATTAAAAAATCTATGATATTATCCTAACACCACAAAACTTAGAAAAAGCAATAAATGACATGCCCATGCACTCTGCCCCAGGCCCAGACTCGTGGCACTCTGTTCATCAAGAACTGCTAGAAGCCCCTGTCCCATGCCTTTGGCATTCTATGGAGAGAGAGACCATGGACACAGGGGTCTTCCCACAGTCACTAAAAACAACATAGTCCCACTACACAAAGGTGGTAGCAAAGCAATTGCAAAGAATTACAGATCAATAGTGCTAACGTCCCATATCATAAAAATCTTTGAAAAGGTTCTAAAAAGCATGATCGCCACTCATCTAGATACCCACCAATTACACAACCCAGGGCAACACGAGTTTAGAGCAGGTCGCTCCTGTCTGTCCCAACTACTGGACCACAGTAGCTGCCTCAGACTTTACTCTGTTGATTACTACTCTTTATGTTCTACTTGTTAGGAAATTATAGATCCATCTACCAACTTTTCCTGTTATTCCTTTATCACGCATTTGTGTGCTATTACACCATGGTCACACTTGTCAAAGGCTTTTGCAAAGTCTGTGTATATAACATCTGCATTTTGTTTGTCTTCTAGAGCATCCAGGACCTTGTCGTAGTGGTCCAGTAGTTGGGACAGACAGGAGCGGTCTGCTCTAAACTCATGCTGCCCTGGATTGTGCAATTGATAAGTATCAAGATGAGTGGCGATCTTGCTTCTTAGAACCCTTTCAAAGATTTTTATGATATGGGACGTTAGCGCTATTGGTCTGTAGTTCTTTGCTATTGCTTTACTGCCCCTTTGTGGAGTGGGGCTATGTCTGTTGTTTTTAGTAACTGCGGGACGACTCCAGTGTCCATGCTCCCTCTCCATAGGATGTTAAAAGCACGTGATAGGGGCTTCTTGCAGTTCTTGATGAACACGGAGTTCCATGAGTCTGGGCCTGGAGCGGAGTGCATGGGCATGTCCTTTATTGCCTTTTCGAAGTCATTTGGCGTCGTGGTGATGTCAGATAGGCATGCGTCTGTCAAGTTCTGTGGCACTCTCATAAAAAAATCATTTAGGTCTTCGATTTTCAGTCTGGTTAGCGGCTCGCTAAAAACTGAATCATACTGGGACTTAAGTAACTCACTCATTTCCTTGCTGTCATCTGTGTAGGACCCATCCCGTTTAAGTAGGGGCCCAATACTGGATGTTGTTCTCTACTTTGATTTTGCATAAGAAAAGAAATACTTTGGGTTTCTTTCAATTTCATTTATAGCTTTTTGTTCTTCCCGCGTTTCTTGATTCCTGTACGATTCCTTTAGTTTTAATTCGATGTTTGCTATTTCTCTGACTAGTGTCTCCCTACGTATTTCAGATATATTGGCCTCCTGTAGCCGCTCCGTTATTCTTTGCCTTCGCCTGTATAGGGAGCGCCTCTCTCTTTCTAGTTTGCATCTTCTCCTTTTCCTTAAGGGAATTTGCCTTGAGCAAACCTCTAGTGCCACAGAGTTAATTTGGTCTAGACATAGGTTAGGATCCGTGATGCTTAGGCAATCTTCCCAGTTTATATCATTTAGGACTTGGTTTACTTGGTCCCACCTTATGTTTTTGTTATTGAAGTTGAATTTGGAGAAGGCTCCCTCGCGACTGATCACATTTTGTTGATCTGGGGCTTCTCCCATGCATGTCTGGACCTCTATTATGTTGTGATCTGAGTATATTGTTTTTGATATGATGACATTTCGTATCAGATCATCATTGTTGGTGAAGATGAGGTCCAGCGTATTCTCTAATCTTGTGGGCTCTACTATATGCTGGTTTAAGGTGAACTTGGTGCAGAGATTTAAAAGTTCATTGTTGCGTATCTTGAAGTATACGCAATAAGAATTTTATATTTCATGTATATCTATTATCATATAAGTTTATATTGGAGATATTTTCAGTAATAGCTAAACTAAAAATATCTTACTTTATAAACTTGTATACTTAGTTGTGTAAATAGGTAGGATGATATATGACGGTAGCTAACTAGCTATCCGGTCGTTATGAAACGTCAGGTATTCCCGCCTTGAAGCCACGTCACCATACCTAAGGTTGTGGCCACCAGCCTGACCCAAGGCAGTCTTCACTTGCTCTCTGATGGAGAACAAACTTCCCTTACCTTGTGGAAGTACACCATCTCGTCTCCTGGCTTAACTCTTCTTGCATTTCCCGAGAAATTGGTCTCTAACTCCAAGCTGAGCAACTCTACGTGTGCTACGACATTAAGAGACTTTGAAATTGGTCTCTAACTCCAAGCTGAGCAACTCTACGTGTGCTACGACATTAAGAGACTTTGAAATTGGTCTCTAACTCCAAGCTGAGCAACTCTACGGTGCTACGACATTAAGAGACTCTGAAATGGTCTCTAGCTCCACCCTGAGCAAGTCTACGTGTGCTACGACATTAAGAGACTCTGAAATTGGTCTCTAGCTCCACCCGGAACGAACCAGTGTAAATTAATTTAGTGAAGAGTGTTATTTAGTTACAACTATATTAAGAACTAAAGTAAGGCATAAGATATATATTATATTAGTGAAACTAACTGGAAGGTGTTTAAATATTAATTTATTTTACTAAGTAATGTTACACTTAGTATTTGACAAATAAAATCCTGGTAAAGTATTGTGTGCATTATATCCATTCCTGATTATTACGAGAAGCACTAATACAAAATCAATCAACTGGCCTGAATCGTAATAAATGGGGCCTGTCCGGGATGCTCTTGATCCAAGGAGGTGGAGGTAGTTTCTATCCCATCGCCGGAGAGCAATCAATATGGACATACAGATAGAGCAGTTAATAGAGACTCTAACTTTGTCCAAGTTAGAAACATTAAGGCTACAAACTTGCTGGCGTATAGCAAGGCACCTTGGGATACCCTACAATAATCGGTACACAGCTGAGACTGTCCGGTCAATAATAAGAAACATTCAGTTTCCACATCAAGCAGAGGCCCTTGATGTTTCAGACTCGGAAAGTCTAATTTCACAATTGGACAATAGGTCTTTAATATATGATTTGGAAAACTCGGTTGAAGCAGGAAATCAGGAGCCTGAGAAGGGCAGATCATCATTCCCTTCTAGTCAGACAGGGCCAAGTTCGCAAGACATACTTGGAGCTATGGCCCTCCCGGTGTACAGCGCTGGGATGTCTGAACATAGTGATCCTCTTTCGGATTTAGTCCTTAGGAACGGCTACTCAGAGCGTTCGCCCTAAGGAACGCCCTGATAAAGGGTTTAACGTTCCAACTCCGCCTGGGCTTTCAGCGCCAATATCTCGAGTGCAATTTGATAGAATGGAACTCCTCATTCGGCTGCAAACTGCTCAGATAGAGGCACAGCGAAAGTTAAATAATGAGCAGTTGCAAAGAGAAACTATTCTTTTTGAACAACGTCGAGAAATGAAAGAGGATCCGAAGCCCAGTGTCCCAACAGAAAATACCTTTGACATACATAGGGCCGTTTCTTTGGTCCCTAAGTTTTTCGATACTGATTTAGAAACATACTTTGAAGTCTTCGAGAATCAGGCTCGAGCCATGCATTGGCCTCGAGAAAACTGGGCCGCGCTACTACACACAGTTCTATCAGGTAAAGCTCAGAAATGTGTTGCTTCCCTCCCTTATGAGAAATTTATTGATTATGATGCCGTTAAGAAAGTTATTTTAGAATCCTACGACATGCTCCCCATAAGTTATCAACGTGCTTTTCGCTCGTTACAACGACAGCCTGGCCAAACATGTGTAGACTTTGCTCGCTAAAAGAAAGTTGCTTTCGAGAGATGGCGAAGATCTTCAAATTGTGAGTGTGTAGGCAGCTTAACTCAACTGATATTACATGAAGACTTTTTTGCTGCAATGTCAGTAGATCTGCAAAATTACTTAATAGACCATCAGACATCTGATGTTCTGGAAACAGCCGCCCTGGTAGATCACTACGAAATTTCTAATCAACTTGTTCTTAATAAAACGGTAAAGGAGAGGGAAGTGAGGTCCGTTAATAAAGACCGCCAACCTAGAGCGATGAGAGGATATCGTGCAGACTCGCTTATGTTGCTTCTCGTTCCCTTCCCAGAACAATGTTCACAACTGTCTCTCTGATACATCGGGAATCAGAAAAAGGAAAGAAGAAATCCTTCTGCACTTACTGCCGGAAAGAGGGACATTTAAGAAAGTACTGTTATAGACTAGAAAGTGACATGAACAAAAAAAGTGCGGTTGGCCTCCCCACGCAGATAGTATCTTCAAAGTCACAAGAATATAGAGATTCAAAAACTAATCTTTTACCATAATCTGGAAAAAATTCTCTCTAGATGACAAAGATCAACAAACATGTCCGGAAAGAAAATTCCTGCTGCCATGAGCCCATATTTTTCCAAAGGTAAGACGGGGCTTAACCAGAGGTAAGACGGGGCTTAACCAGAGGTAAGACGGGGCTTAACCAGAGGTAAGACGGGGCTTAACCAGAGGTAGACGGGCTTAACCAGAGGTAGACGGGCTTAACCAGAGGAGTGAAGACGGGCTTAACCAGAGGTAAGACGGGGCTTAACCAGAGGAGGTAAGAGACGGGGCTTAACCAGAGGTAGAGACGGGCTTAACCAGAGGTAAGACGGGGCTTAACCAGAGGAGACGGGCTTAACCAGAGGTAGACAGGGCTTAACCAGAGGTAAGACGGGCTTAACCAGAGGTAAGACGGGCTTAACCAGAGGTAGACGGGCTTAACCAGAGGTAAGACGGGCTTAACCAGAGGTAAGACGGGGCTTAACCAGAGGTAAGACGAGGGCTTAACCAGAGGTAGAGACAGGGGCTTAACCAGAGGTAAGACGGGCTTAACCAGAGGTAAGACAGGGAGCTTAACCAGAGTAAGAGGGTAACAGTAAGACGGGCTTAACCAGAGGTAAGACGGGGCTTAACCAGAGTAGAGGCTAAAGAGTAGACGGGGCTTAACCAGAGGTAAGACGGGGCTTAACCAGAGGTAAGACAGAGAGGCTTAACCAGAGGTAGACGGCTAACCAGAGGTAAGACGGGGCTTAACCAGAGGAGACGGGGCTTAACCAGAGGTAAGACGGGGCTTAACCAGAGGTAAGACGGGGCTTAACCAGAGGTAAGACGGGGCTTAACCAGAGGTAAGACGGGGCTTAACCAGAGGTAAGACGGGGCTTAACCAGAGGTAAGACGGGGCTTAACCAGAGGTAAGACGGGGCTTAACCAGAGGTGTAAGGACAGAGGGGCTTAACCAGAGGTAAGACGGGGCTTAACCAGAGGTAAGACAGGAGGCTTAACCAGAGGTAAGACGGGGCTTAACCAGAGGTAAGACAGGGCTTAACCAGAGGTAAGACGGGGCTTAACCAGAGGTGAAGACAGAGGGCTTAACCAGAGGTAAGACGGGGCTTAGCCAGAGGTAAGACGGAGAGCTTAGCCAGAGGTGAAGACAGGGGCTTAGCCAGAGGTAAGACGGGGCTTACCAGAGGTAAGACGGGGCTTAGCCAGAGGTAAGACGGGGCTTAGCCAGAGGTAAGACGGGCTTAGCCAGAGGTAAGACAGGGGCTTAGCCAGAGGTAAGACGGAGCAGAGGTAGACGGCTTAGCCAGAGGTAAGACGGGGCTTAGCCAAGAGGTAAGACAGGGGCTTAGCCAGAGGTAAGACAGGGCTTAGCCAGAGGTAAGACGAGGGCTTAGCCAGAGGTAAGACAGGGCTTAGCCAGAGGTAAGACGGGGCTTAGCCAGAGGAGACGGGGCTTAGCCAGAGGTAAGACGGGGCTTAGCCAGAGAGTAAGACGAGGGCTTAGCCAGAGGTAAGACGGGGCTTAGCCAGAGGTAAGACGGGGCTTAGCCAGAGGTAAGACGGGGCTTAGCCAGAGGTAAGACGGGGCTTAGCCAGAGGTAAGACGGGGCTTAGCCAGAGGTAAGACGGGGCTTAGCCAGAGGTAAGACGGGGCTTAGCCAGAGGTACGACGGGGCTTAGCCAGAGGTAAGACGGGCTTAGCCAGAGGTAAGACGGGCTTAGCCAGAGGTAAGACGGGGCTTAGCCAGAGGTAAGACGGGGCTTAGCCAGAGGTAAGACGGGGCTTAGCCAGAGGTAAGACGGGGCTTAGCCAGAGGTAAGACGGGGCTTAGCCAGAGGTAAGACGGGGCTTAGCCAGAGGTAAGACGGCTTACCAGAGGAGAGGGCTTAGCCAGAGGAAGACGGGGCTTAGCCAGAGGTAAGACGGGGCTTAGCCAGAGGTAAGACGGGGCTTAGCCAGAGGTAGACGGGGCTTAGCCAGAGGTAAGACGGGGCTTAGCCAGAGGTAAGACGGGGCTTAGCCAGAGGTAGACAGGGCTTAGCCAGAGGTAAGACGGGGCTTAGCCAGAGGTAGACGGGGCTTAGCCAGAGGTAAGACAGGGGTTAGCCAGAGGTAAGACGGGGCTTAGCCAGAGAGAGCAGAGGTAGACAGGGCTTAGCCAGAGGTAAGACGGGGCTTAGCCAGAGGTAAGACAGGGCTTAGCCAGAGGTAAGACGGGGCTTAGCCAGAGGTAAGACGAGGCTTAGCCAGAGGTAAGACGGGCTTACCAGAGGTAAGACGGGCTTAGCCAGAGGTAAGACGGCTTAGCCAGAGGTAAGACGGGCTTAGCCAGAGGTAAGACGGGGCTTAGCCAGAGGTAAGACGGGGCTTAGCCAGAGGAAGACGGGGCTTAGCCAGAGGTAAGACGGCTTAGCCAGAGGTAAGACGGCTTGCCAGAGGACGGGCTTAGCAGAGGTAAGACGGGCTTAGCCAGAGGTAAGAGGGCTAGCCAGAGGTAAGACGGGGCTTAGCCAGAGGTAAGACGGGCTAGCCAGAGGTAAGACGGCAGCCAGAGGAAGACGGCTTACAGAGGTAAGACGGGGCTTAGCCAGAGGTAAGACGGGCTTAGCCAGAGGTAAGACGGGCTTAGCCGGGGCTTAGCCAGAGGTAAGACGGGGCTTAGCCAGAGGTAAGACGGCTTAGCCAGAGGTAAGACGGGCTTAGCCAGAGGTAAGACGGGCTTAGCCAGAGGTAAGACGGGGCTTAGCCAGAGGTAAGACGGGCTTAGCCAGAGGTAAGACGGGCTTAGCCAGAGGTAAGACGGGCTTAGCAGAGGTAAGACGGGCTTGAGAGGTAAGACGGGCTAGCCAGAGGTAAGACGGCTAGCCAGAGGTAAGACGGGCTTAGCCAGAGGTAAGACGGGGCTTACCAGAGGTAAGACGGGCTTAGCCAGAGGTAAGACGGTGCAGAGGTAAGACGGGGCTTAGCCAGAGGTAAGACGGGGCTTAGCGAGTAAGACGGGGCTTGCAGAGGTAAGACGGCTTAGCAGAGGTAAGATTTGGGCTAAATGAGGACAGAGGTAAGACGGCAGCCAGAGGTAAGACGGGGCTTAGCCAGAGGTAAGACGGTTGAGTAAGACGGCAGCCAGAGGAAGACGGCTTAGCCAGAGGTAAGACGGGGCTAGCCAGAGGTAAGACGGGCTTAGCCAGAGGAAGACGGGCTTAGCCGAGGTAAGACGGGGCTAGCCAGAGGAAGTGCTTACCAGAGGTAAGAGGCACCAGAGGTAGACGGGGCACAGAGGAAGACGGTTACAGAGGTAAGACGGGCTAGCCAGAGGTAAGACGGCTTGCCAGAGGAAGACGGGGCTTAGCCAGAGGTAAGACGGGCAGCGAGGAAGACGGCTTACAGAGGAAGACGGGGTTACGAGGATGGCTAGTAGAAGAAGAGGGGGTTGCCAGAGGTAAGACGGCTTAGCAGAGGTAAGACGGGCTTAAGAGGTAAGACGGCTTAAGAGGAGACGGCTTAGCCAGAGGAAGATTTTTAGAGGAAGAGGGGTAGAGATAGACGGCCGAGGCAAGACGGCTAGCCAGAGAAAGGTTGAAAAGAAGAGTAAGAAAAGAGGAAGACGGTAGCCAGAGGGACGGCTTAGCCAGAGTAAGACGGGGCTTACCAGAGAAGAGCTTAACAGAGGTAAGACGGTTAAGAGGTAAGATTTACGAGGTAAGACGGGGCTTAGCCAGAGTGCAAGACGGGGCTTAGCCAGAGGAAGACGGGGCTAGGCCAGAGGTAAGACGGCTTAGCCAGAGGTAAGACGGGGCTTAGCCAGAGGTAAGACGGGCTTAGCCAGAGGTAAGACGGGCTTAGTCCAGAGGTAAGACGGGCTTAGCCCGAGGCAAGACGGGCTTAGCCAGAGGTAAGACGGGGCTTAGCCAGAGGTAAGACGGGGCTTAGCCAGAGGTAAGACGGGGCTTAGCCAGAGGTAAGACGGGGCTTAGCCAGAGGTAAGACGGCTTAGCCAGAGGTAAGACGGCTGAAGGTAAGACGGGGCTTGCCAGAGGAAGACGGGGCTTAGCCAGAGGTAAGACGGGGCTAGCCAGAGGTAAGACGGGGCTTAGCCAGAGGTAAGACGGGAAACAGAGGTAAGACGGGCTTAGCCAGAGGTAAGACGGGCTTAGCCAGAGGTAAGACGGGGCTTACCAGAGGTAAGACGGGGCTTGAACAGAGGTAAGACGGCTTAACAGAGGTAAGACGGCTTAGCCAGAGGTAAGACGGGGCTTAGCCAGAGGTAAGACGGGCTTAGCCAGAGGTAAGACGGCTTAGCAAGAGGTAAGACGGGGCTTAGCCAGAGGTAAGACGGGGCTTACAGAGGTAAGACGGGGCTTAGCCAGAGGTAAGACGGCTTAGCCAGAGGTAAGACGGCTTAGCCAGAGGTAAGACGGGGCCGATAGGGTTGCCAGAGGTAAGACGGGGGCTTAGCCAGAGGTAAGACGGGGCTTAGCCAGAGGTAAGACGGGGCTTAGCCAGAGGTAAGACGGGCTTAGCCAGAGGTAAGACGGGCTTAGCCAGAGGTAAGACGGGGTTAGCCAGAGGTAAGACGGGGGTTAGCCAGAGGTAAGACGGGGCTTAGCCAGAGGTAAGACGGCTTAGCCAGAGGTAAGACGGGGCTTAGCCAGAGGTAAGACGGGGCTTAGCCAGAGGTAAGACGGGCTTACCAGAGGTAAGACGGGGCTTACAGAGTAAGACGGGGCTTAACAGAGGTAAGAGCTTACCAGAGGTAAGACGGGGCTTAGCCAGAGGTAAGACGGGCTTAGCCAGAGGTAAG
>WNWK01024786.1:0-29286 GCA_009830355.1 Cherax destructor
AGTGGTGGTGACACACTCGACAGCGTCATGGTGAGTGGTGGTGACACACTCGACAGCGTCATGGTGATTGGTGGTGTCACACTCGACAGCGTCATGGTGAGTGGTGGTGACACTCGACAGCGTCATGGTGAGTGGTGGTGACACACTCGACAGCGTCATGGTGAGTGGTGGTGACACACTGACAGCGTCATGGTGAGTGGTGGTGACACACTCGACAGCGTCATGGTGAGTGGTGGTGACACACTCGACAGCGTCATGGTGAGTGGTGGTGACACACTCGACAGCGTCATGGTGAGTGGTGGTGACACACTCGACAGCGTCATGGTGAGTGGTGGTGACACTCGACAGCGTCATGGTGAGTGGTGGTGACACTCGACAGCGTCATGGTGAGTGGTGGTGACACATCGACAGCGTCATGGTGAGTGGTGGTGACACACTCGACAGCGTCATGGTGAGTGGTGGTGACACACTCGACAGCGTCATGGTGAGTGGTGGTGACACACTCGACAGCGTCATAATGAGTGGTGGTGTCACACTCGACAGCGTCATGATGAGTGGTGGTGACACACTCGACAGCGTCATGGTGAGTGGTGGTGACACACTCGACAGCGTCATGGTGAGTGGTGGTGACACACTCGACAGCGTCATGGTGAGTGGTGGTGACACACTCGACAGCGTCATGGTGAGTGGTGGTGACACACTCGACAGCGTCATGGTGAGTGGTGGTGACACACTCGACAGCGTCATGGTGAGTGGTGGTGTCACACTCGACAGCGTCATGGTGAGTGGTGGTGTCACACTCGACAGCGTAATGGTGAGTGGTGGTGACACTCGACAGCGTCATGGTGAGTGGTGGTGACACACTCGACAGCGTCATGGTGAGTGGTGGTGACACACTCGACAGCGTCATGGTGAGTGGTGGTGACACACTCGACAGCGTCATGGTGAGTGGTGGTGACACACTCGACAGCGTCATGGTGAGTGGTGGTGACACACTCGACAGCGTCATGGTGAGTGGTGGTGACACACTCGACAGCGTCATGGTGAGTGGTGGTGACACTCGACAGCGTCATGGTGAGTGGTGGTGACACTCGACAGCGTCATGGTGAGTGGTGGTGACACACTCGACAGCGTCATGGTGAGTGGTGGTGACACACTCGACAGCGTCATGGTGAGTGGTGGTGACACACTCGACAGCGTCATGGTGAGTGGTGGTGACACACTCGACAGCGTCATGGTGAGTGGTGGTGTCACACTCGACAGCGTCATGGTGAGTGGTGGTGACACACTCGACAGCGTCATGGTGAGTGGTGGTGTCACACTCGACAGCGTCATGGTGAGTGGTGGTGTCACACTCGACAGCGTCATGGTGAGTGGTGGTGACACACTCGACAGCGTCATAGTGAGTGGTGGTGTCACACTCGACAGCGTCATGGTGAGTGGTGGTGTCACACTCGACAGCGTCATGGTGAGTGGTGGTGACACACTCGACAGCGTCATGGTGAGTG
This sequence comes from Cherax destructor, assembly GCA_009830355.1. Classification (NCBI taxonomy): domain Eukaryota; kingdom Metazoa; phylum Arthropoda; class Malacostraca; order Decapoda; family Parastacidae; genus Cherax; species Cherax destructor. The sequence continues at coordinate 1,509 of WNWK01024786.1, forward strand.
GTGGTGACACACTCGACAGCGTCATGGTGAGTGGTGGTGACACTCGACAGCGTCATGGTGAGTGGTGGTGACACACTCGACAGCGTCATGGTGAGTGGTGGTGACACACTCGACAGCGTCATGGTGAGTGGTGGTGACACTCGACAGCGTCATGGTGAGTGGTGGTGACACACTCGACAGCGTCATGGTGAGTGGTGGTGACAAACTCGACAGCGTCATGGTGAGTGGTGGTGACACACTCGACAGCGTCATGGTGAGTGGTGGTGTCCCACTCGATATGAAAGGAGCAGAGGTTGGATACCAGCTGCAAGTCTGTAAATTTATCAGTGTAAAAACTAAATTCTCTACTGTACGATCAGGATCATTTTTCTTAACGAGGCTTTCATAGATTACTGGATGGCGCCACATCCAAAATTAATCACTTAATGAAAATAAATTACTATACAACCTGTAATCCTCCTTTTTTTACTTATTCCAGTTTCTCAGTTTCTGTGGGGAGGACAAAATGATGTTTTTCATGCAGAGTGTATTTATTGGACGTCTATTTTGATAAATAGTTAAGTAACAGAGTCTTGTGCATTATTTTGCAATATTTAACGTGATTAAGAATTACGACCAATCTAACTAGAATATGGTATAGAATAATTAAGATACCCATAAGCCAAAAGAGCGCACTCACATTACCTTATAATATTGTCTCCTTTGATGAGCATTTGTCCCAACTAATTAGAATATTAGTTGATTAGACGTTCATATTACAATTACTCATTATCGAAATACTGATGGAGTTAGTGTGTTCAAAATTATATATAAAAATAATTAATTTCATAATATTATTATAGTTAATGGGAGTTCCTCAATAATAGTTGTATATAAATATATAAATTAGGTTCAGTAATAAGAGATAGGAACTCTTATGTACGCTAGGAGGATCATCACCCAGCTAATGTGGGTGGGATTCTAACTTTGAATATAGTGATTCTAACTTTGAATATGGTGATTCTAACTTTGAATATGGTGATTCTAACTTTGAATATGGGGATTCTAACTTTGAATATGGGGATTCTAACTTTGAATATAGTGATTCTAACTTTGAATATGGTGATTCTAACTTTGAATATGGTGATTCTAACTTTGAATATGGTGATTCTAACTTTGAATATGGTGATTCTAACTTTGAATATGGTGATTCTAACTTTGAATATGGTGATTATAACTTTGAATATGGTGATTCTAACTTTGAATATGGTGATTCTAACTTTGAATATGGTGATTCTAACTTTGAATATGGTGATTCTAACTTTGAATATGGTGATTATAACTTTGAATATGTGTGATTTTTTCTTAGCCGAGAAATGGGCGATTTCTATGCATTACTACTGACTGGCCACCACAGGGACGCCACAAACAGGATTTACATAACTGTTTATCATTATCTGCTATTCCTTAGGGGTACAAGTGTTCTGTGTTGGACGCTCAGGTAGGCTAAACTCTTTGTATTGACGAGTTACTCGCTACACAACTCCCGGCGACTATATTAATAATATTTGTCAGTTTTATTTTATATGCATTTCTTGCCATTAAATCTACCATTGTTTGTAATATCTACCATTGTAATAATATAAATACTTGTGTATATTTAAACTGCTGCCAGTGTATGCAGTCCTCTTCATCTATCTCTTAAATAATAATATTTTATCTAGCCATTCCCGCAGATTTAGGAGACACAGATAATAAGAAGCCTGTGTGGTATGCATGGATGGGCAGTTGCAAGGGAAGGTGGGGGGGGGGTGTATGAATGTGAACATGAGTTCACTCATAACAGTAAATAAAAACTATAAAATTTTCAGCACAATTTCGTTTGGGTCTATGTTATGGCAAAACCTAGCATAATTTCTAGGATTTATAAGTATAAGGAAATTGCTAACACCAAACATTAGAAAAACTAGTCATAAGCAGATTGCTGGACTAGAGAGTAAATGTTGGGGCAAACATTGCTGTTTTTATGCACATTATTTCTTGTCAGGGTTGTCCATACTCATCATTATTTTTAATGTTCATCACTTTCCTCTTTTCTATGGAGATTTTTAATTTCCTTCTTTTAAATACCCTCCCAAATTCGTCCACCAACTACTGAAACTTCCCTTCAGAATCTCCCAAAAGCACAGTGTCATCAGCAAAAAACAACTGTGACAACTCTCAATTTGTGTTAGATTCTTTATCTCTTAATCCCACACCTCTTGCCAACACCCGAGCATTAACTTCTATTACAACTCCATCTATAAATATATTGAACAACAATGGTGACATCACAACAATGGTGACATCACAACAATGGTGACATCACAACAATGGTGACATCACAACAATGGTGACATCACAACAATGGTGACATCACAACAATGGTGACATCACAACAATGTGACATCACAACAATGGTGACATCACACGTCCTTGACTAAGTGCTACTTTTACTGGGAAATAATTGTATATACTTACTCACTTTCCATTGTACTGTATTCTGTTTTGTGGTACATTTTTTACCTTTAATCATCATCACGTATTAGTATTTATCACATATTCTATTAGAGAGGAAACAAAAAATATAAATTATTTTGTAAACTTAGTTTTTTTCAACATTTCTCTTCAGGTTTTACGAGTCCACTTGCATTCTTTCAATTTATCTTTTATTTTCTCATCTTTAGTCATTTTTAGAAGAGGTAAAATCCGTTTTACTTTGCTCCCTCCTTTAAGGCTATTGTTTATTTCCTGTATTTTTTCCCTTCAATGATCCACTTTCTCCTACTTCTTAAACATTCTTTCCATTACTTTTCACATAATGATCATAGAACATTCTTTCCACCTCTCCCTTTCTCCCTCCTTCCTTTTATAACACGACTCTCTTTAATCCCATCCCTCTTCCCTCGTCGTCTCCCACAGATAAGAAGCGGAAGAGGGTGAGCTCTGGAGGCCTGAGGAGAGTATCGGCTACGGTTGAACAGACACTCAAGCAGCTCAGCCTGAGAGACTCTGACGATGGCCTCCAACAATCTTCCTAAATCCTCTCATATCACGCGGTAATGATACAGTTTACTAAAAGCCTATGGATGATCGCTTTAAACTAAATCATTAATATTGTAAAGAAAGACACACCACCATAATCGCAGTATATTACGACTGTGTATGATATATAATACAATAATATATATATATATATATATATATATATATATATATATATATATATATATATATATATATATATATATTTTTTTTATTTTTTATTAACACATCGGCCGATTCCCACCAAGGCAGGGTGGCCCGAAAAAGAAAAACTTTCATCATCATTCACTCCATCACTGTCTTGCCAGAAGGGTGCTTTACACTACAGTTATAAAACTGCAACATTAACACCCCTACTTCAGAGTGCCGGCACTGTACTTCCCATCTCCAGAACTCAAGTCCGGCCTGCCGGTTTCCCTGAATCCCTTCATAAATGTTACTTTGCTCACACTCCAACAGCACGTCAAGTATTAAAAACCATATGCCTCCATTCACTCCTATCAAATACGCTCACACATGCTTGCTGGAAGTCCAAGCCCCTCGCACACAAAACTTCCTTTACCCCCTCCCTCCAACCTTTCCTAGGCCGACCCCTACCCCGCCTTCCCTCCACTACAGATTTATACACTCTCGAAGTCACTCTGTCTCGTTCCATTCTCTCTACATGTCCAAACCACCTCAACAACCCCTCCTCAGCTCTCTGGACAATCGTTTTGGTAATCCGCACCTCCTCCTAATTTCCAAACTCCGAATTCTCTGCATTATATTCACACCACACATTGACCTCAGACATGACATCTCCACTGCCTCCAGCCTTCTCCTCGTTGCAACATTCATCACCCATGCTTCACACCCATATAAGAGCGTTGGTATAACTATACTCTCATACATTCCCTCTTTACTTCCATGGACAAGGTTCTTTGTCTCCACAGACTCCGAAGTGCTCCACTCACCCTTTTCCCTCATCAATTCTATGATTCACCTCATCCTTCATAGACCCATCCGCCGACATGTCCACTCCCAAATATCTGAATACATTCACCTCCTCCATACTCTCTCCCTCCAATCTGATATCTAATCTTTCGTCACCTATTCTTTTTGTTATCCTCATCACCTTACTCTTTCCTATATTCACTTTCAATTTTCTTCTTTTACACACCCTACCAAATTCATCCACCAACCTCTGCAGCTTCTCTTCAGAATCTCCCAAAAGCACAGTGTCATCAGCAAAAGCAACTGTGACAACTCCCACTTTGTATTTGCTTCTTTATCTTTTAGCCCAACACCTCTTGCCAAGACCCTCGCATTCACTTCTCTTACAACCCCATCTATAAATATATTGAACAACCACGGTGACATCACACATCCTTGTCTAAGGCCCACTTTTACTGGGAAATAGTCCCTTCCCTCCTACACACTCTAACCTGAGCCTCACTATCCTCATAAAAACTCTTCACTGCTTTCAGTAACCTTCCTCCTATTCCATACACCTGCAACATCTGCCACATTGCCCCCTATCTACCCTATCATACGCCTTTTCCAAATCCATAAATGCCACAAAAACATCTTTACCCTTATCCAAATACTGTTCACCTATATGTTTCACTGTAAACACTTGGTCTACACACCCCTACCTTTCCTCAAGCCCCCTTGTTCATCTGCTATCCTGCTTTCTGTTTTACTCTTAATTCTTTCAATAATAACTCTACCATACACTTTACCAGGTACACTCAACAGACTTATTCCCCTATAATTTTGCACTCTCTTTTGTCCCCTTTGCCTTTATACAAAGGAACAATACACGCTCTCTGCCAATCCCTAGGTACCTTACCCTCTTCCATACATTTATTAAATAATAGCACCAACCACTCCAAAATTATATCCCCACCTGCTTTTAACATTTCTATCTTTATCCCATCAATCCCAGCTGCCTTACCCCTTTCATTCTACCCACTGCCTCACGAACTTCCCTACACCCACAACTGGCTCTTCCACACTCCTACAAGATGTTATTCCTCCTTGCCCTACACACGAAATCACAGCTTCCCTGTCTTCATCAACATTTAACAAATCCTCAAAATATTCTCTCCATCTTCCCGATACCTCTAACTCTCCATTTAATAACTCTCCTCTCCTATTTTTAACTGTCAAATCCATTTGTTCTCTAGGCTTCCTCAACTTATTAATCTCATTCCAAAACTTTTTCTTATTTTCAACAAAATTTGCTGATAACATCTCACCCACTCTCTCATCTGCTCTCTTTTACATTGCTTCACCACTCTTTTAACTTCTCTTTTCTCTCCATATACTCTTCCCTCCTTGCATCACTTCTACTTTGTAAAAACCTCTCATATGCTAACTTTTTCTCCCTTACTACTCTCTTTACATCATCATTCCACCAATCGCTCCTCTTCCCTCCCGCACCCACTCGCCTGTAACCACAAACTTCTGCTGAACACTCTAACACTACATTTTTAAATCTACCCCATACATTTTCGACCCCATTGCCTACACTCTCACTAGCCCATCTATCCACCAATAGTTGTTTATATCTTACCCTAACTGCCTCCTCTTTTAGTTTATAAACCTTCACCTCTCTTTTACTTACTGATTCTATTTTCCTTGTATCCCATCTACCTTTTACTCCCACTGTAGCTATAACTAAAACGTGATCTGATATATCTGTAGCCCCTCTATAAACATGTACATCCTGAAGTCTACTCAACAGTCTTTTATCTACCAATACATAGTCCAACAAACTACTGTCATTACGCCCTACATCATATCTTGTATACTTATTTATCCTCTTTTTCTTAAAATATGTATTACCTATAACTAAACCCCTTTCTATACAAAGTTCAATCAAAGGGCTCCCATTATCATTTACACCTGGCACCCCAAACTTACCTACTACACCCTCTCTGCATGTTTCTCCCACTTTAGCATTTAGGTCCCCTACCACAATTACTCTCTCATTTGGTTCAAAAGTTCCTATACATTCGCTTAACATCTCCCAAAATCTCTCTCTCCTCTACATTCCTCTCTTCTCCAGGTGCATACACGCTTATTATGACCCACTTTTCGCATCCGACCCTTATTTTAATCCACATAATCCTTGAATTTACACATTTATATTCCCTCTTTTCCTTCCATAACTGATCCTTCAACATTATTGCTACCCCTTCCTTAGCTCTAACTCTCTCAGATACTCCTGACTTAATCCCATTTATTTCTCCCCACTGAAACTCGCCTACCCCTTCAGCTTTGTTTCGCTTAGGCCAGGACATCCAACTTCTTTTCATTCATAACATCGGCAATCATCTCTTTCTTATCATCCGCACTACATCCACGCACATTCAGACAACCCAATTTTATAAAGTTTTTCTTCTTCTCGTTTTTAGTAGATTTGTACAGGAGAAGGGGTTACTAGCCCATTGCTCCCATATATATATATATATATATATATATATATATATATATATATATATATATATATATATATATATATATATATATATATATATATATATATATTTACAAACATTATCTCTACGTCCACAGCAGGACTCGAACCTGGAAACTCTGTATCCGAGTATACAGTACTTTACCACGGAGCCAGACCCCAGATAAGTATGGGCGCCTAGCCGGACCCAGACGATGTTTCCCCATACCCCGGGGCACCAGGCTTGTTTTCTGAGTTATTTCAATAAATCCTGCCACATTCAGTGGAAGGATTTGATAAAATAAGAATAATTTCGCAAACAGGCATATTTTCGTCTGTTTGCGAATTGTTAAATATTTCAAATCTCTATCGTTGTCCACTGCATGTGGCAGGATTTGACGAAATAACTTAGAAAACAAGCCCCGGGGTATGGGGAAACATCGTCTAGCTCTGGCTAGTGGCCCATACTTATCTGGAGTCTGGCTCCATGGTAAAGTATACTGTGGACTCTGATACATAGTTTCCAGGTTCGAGTCCTTATGTGGACGTACAGATAATCTTTGTAAATAATTTCGCATGTTTGCGAATCGTTACCCATATATATGTCGTGCTGAATAGGTAAAATTGGTCAATTAGCAAGAACTCATTTAAAATTAAGTTCTTTCTAAAATTTTCTCTTATACGCTTATATATATGTATTTGTCATTGATGTTAATGTAAAAATTAATAATTTTGTATCAAAAAAACCTTAGAAAATTTACCTAACCTTATTATAACAAGTTCAATAATTTAGCCTAATCCTACTAAATACATGTATATATTTAGATATTTGTCCCTGATGCAACAATATTTTTATTCTTGATGTATCAGTGTTAGTCCTTGATGTATCAGTGTTAGTCCTTGATGTATCAGTGTTAGTCCTTGATGTATCAGTGTTAGTCCTTGATGTATCAGTGTTAGTCCTTGATGTATCAGTGTTAGTCCTTGATGTATCAGTGTTAGTCTTTGATGTATCAGTGTTAGTCCTTGATGTATCAGTGTTAGTCCTTGATGTATCAGTGTTAGTCCTTGATGTAAAAGTGTTAGTCCTGGATGTATCAGTGTTAGTCCTTGATGTATCAGTGTTAGTCCTTGATGTATCAGTGTTAGTCCTTGATGTATCAGTGTTAGTCCTTGATGTATCAGTGTTAGTCCTTGATGCATCAGTATTAGTCCTTGATGCATCAGTGTTAGTCTTTGATGTATCAGTGTTAGTCCTTGATGTATCAGTGTTAGTACTTGATGTATCAGTGTTAGTCCTTGATGTATCAGTGTTAGTCCTTGATGTATCAGTGTTAGTCCTTGATGTATCAGTGTTAGTCCTTGATGTATCAGTGTTAGTCCTTGATGTATCAGTGTTAGTCCTTGATGTATCAGTGTTAGTCCTTGATGTATCAGTGTTAGTCCTTGATGTATCAGTATTAGTCCTTGATGCATCAGTGTTAGTCCTTGCTGTATCAGTGTTAGTCATTGATGTATCAGTGTTAGTCCTTGATGTATCAGTGTTAGTCCTTGATGTATCAGTGTTAGTCCTTGATGTATCAGTGTTAGTCCTTGATGTATCAGTGTTAGTCCTTGATGTATCAGTGTTAGTCCTTGATGTATCAGTGTTAGTCCTTGATGAATCAGTGTTAGTCCTTGATGTATCAGTGTTAGTCCTTGATGTATCAGTGTTAGTCCTTGATGTATCAGTGTTAGTCCTTGATGTATCAGTGTTAGTCCTTGATGTATCAGTGTTAGTCCTTGATGTATCAGTGTTAGTCCTTGATGTATCAGTGTTAGTCCTTGATGTATCAGTGTTAGTCCTTGATGTATCAGTGTTAGTCCTTGATGTATCAGTGTTAGTCCTGATGTATCAGTGTTAGTCCTTGATGTATCAGTGTTAGTCCCTGATGCATCAGTGTTAGTCCCTGATGCATCACTGTTAGTCCTTGATGCATCAATGTTAGTCCCTGATGCATCAGTGTTAGTCCCTGATGCATCAATGTTAGTCCCTGATGCATCAGTGTTAGTCCCTGATGCGTCAATATTCGTCCCTGATGCATCAATGTTAGTCCTTCTTGATGCATCAATGTTAGTCCTTGATGCATCAATGTTAGTCCTTGATGCATCAATGTTAGTCCCTGATGCATCAATGTTAGTCCTTGATGCATCAATGTTAGTCTCTGATGCATCAGTGTTAGTCCCTGATGCATCAATGTTAGTCCCTGATGCATCAGTGTTAGTCCCTGATGCATCAATGTTAGTCCCTGATGCATCAGTGTTAGGCCCTGATGCATCAATATTAGTCCCTGATGCATCAATGTTAGTCCTTCTTGATGCATTAATGTTAGTCCCTGATGCATCAATGTTAGTCCCTGATGCATCAATGTTAGTCCCTGATGCATCAATGTTAGTCCCTGATGCATCAGTGTTAGTCCCTGATGCATCAATGTTAGTCCCTGATGCATCAGTGTTAGTCCCTAATGCATCAATGTTAGTCCTTGATACATCAATGTTAGTCCCTGATGCATCATTGTTAGTCCTTGATGCATCAATGTTAGTCCATGATGCATCAATGTTAGTCCTTGATGCATCAATGTTAGTCCCTGATGCATCAATATTAGTCCTTCTTTATGCATCAATGTTAGTCCTTGATGCATCAGTGTTAGTCCCTGATGCATCAATATTAGTCCCTGATGCATCAATGTTAGTCCCTGATGCATCAATGTTAGTCCCTGATGCATTAATGTTAGTCCTTGATGCATCAATGTTAGTCCCTGATGCATCATTGTTAGTCCTTGATGCATCAATGTTAGTCCATGATGCATCAATGTTAGTCCTTGATGCATCAATGTTAGTCCCTGATGCATCAATATTAGTCCTTCTTGATGCATCAATGTTAGTCCTTGATGCATCAGTGTTAGTCCCTGATGCATCCATATTAGTCCCTGATGCATCAATGTTAGTCCCTTATGCATCAATGTTAGTCCCTGATGCATCAATGTTAGTCCTTGATGCATCAATGTTAGTCCCTGATGCATCAATGTTAGTCCTTGATGCATCAATGTTAGTCCCTGATGCATCAATATTAGTCCTTCTTGATGCATCAATGTTAGTCCTTGATGCATCAATGTTAGTCCCTGATGCATCAATATTAGTCCTTCTTGATGCATCAAAGTTAGTCCTTGATGCATCAATGTTAGTCCCTGATGCATCAATGTTAGTCCCTGATGCATCAATGTTAGTCCCCGATGCATCAATGTTAGTCCCTGATGCATCAATGTTAGTCCCTGATGCATCAATGTTAGTCCCTGATGCATCAGTGTTAGTCCTTGATGCATCAATGTTAGTCCCTGATGCATCAATGTTAGTCCCTGATGCATCAATATTAGTCCTTCTTGATGCATCAATGTTAGTGTTTGATTCATCAATGTTAGTCCCTGATGCATCAATATTAGTCCTTCTTGATGCATCAATGTTAGTCCTTGATGCATCAATGTTAGTCCCTGATGCATCAATGTTAGTCCCTGATTCATCAATATTTGTCCCTGATGCATCAATGTTAGTCCCTGATGCATTAGTCTTAGTCCTTATTGATGCATCAATGTTAGTCCTTGATGCATCAATGTTAGTCCCTGATGCATCAATGTTAGTCTTTGATGCATCAATATTAGTCCTTCTTGATGCATAAGAATTAGTCGTTCTTGGTGCAAAAACGTTCACTCTCCCTGATCCAAGAATATTAAGACTGCCTGACTGTTTGCCCCACATATACTTTGTCACACGCCCCACATGGTTTGGTATATACTGCCTGGTTGTTTGCCCCACATATACTTTGTCACATGCCCCACATGGTCTGGTATATACTGCCTGGTTGTTTGCCCCACATATACTTTGTCACATGCCCCACATGGTCTGGTATATACTCCTGCGCTCGTGCCAGAATTATTCTTGGGTTTTTGCAATAGTTTGTTTAGGGCACATCACCACCACCGTCGAATACATTATCCTACTTTAGCTCAATTGAAAGCACAGAGTAAAGTAAGGACCACTACCCAAAAATGCGTTTTTTTCATCTCAGCTCATTTAAGAGCCCAGTTCTATATTAGGTATATTACCACCTCCTAGGATCCTGTTGACCTACATCAGCTTGATTTGTATAAGGTAAATTATCACTTACCAGCTAATTTAATAAATCAATGCACGGTGGCCCGCGGCCACCGTGCCCGCGGCCACCGTGTGAAGTGAAAGCTAAAGCTTTCACTTCACACGGTGAATAGTCCGGGTTCGATTCCCGGCGAGGGTTGAAACATTGGGCGTGTTTCCTTACTCCGGTTGTCTATGTTCACCCATCAGTAAAAAAATGTGTACCTGGGTCTTAGTCTACTGATGTGGGTCGCATCCTGGGACAAAATTGACCTAATTTGCCCGAAATGTTGTGCATAACAAGCGGCTTTCTATATAGTAGTATGTCATTGATGTCAGCTATGGTCTGTACACCTTGTACATGTATTTGTAGAAATAAAGATATTATTATTATTATTATTATTATTATTATTATTATTATTATTATTGTTCAAGGTATACTACTCCTGAGATTGCTTCTAACCTGAGCCAACATTTTCTACCACTACTCTTGAAACTCTTATCTTACTTTATCTCGTTTCAAAAGTCAGCTTTATTTAAAGTATACTTTCACCTGCAGCATGGCGTTATCCTATTTCATCTCATGTCAAAGCTCACCTCAATGTAAGGTATACTACCATGAAATAGGATGTAATCCAGAACAGTTGACTAGCCTTGAAAGTTGCTATTAATGCTAGGTGAGTCTGGGAAACAGGTTAAAGGAAATGTCTTTTCCGGTCTTAGAATCGAACTCGAATCCCTTCGCTTGTATAGGGTAGTCAATACTGCATCATTATTAGGAAGTAAACTAGTCGAGAGTCTCATCTCCAGTTACAGGTAGTGCTAATCATTTCGCAAGCTTGATTCTTCTTGATTCTGAGAGTAAAGTTTACGTAAATATCATGATGCAAAAACGTCTGGAACTTGAGAGTGCCAAAAAGTTATACCAACTCCCGCTAAGTTTGGATAAAACTCTGTAACTTCACACGCTGGCATACGCAACTTAGAGAGGAAATATTGCACAAGTTAATTTCCCCGGAGTTTAATCGACAGAAATGCCAGGCTCAAAGTTGTGATAATTGCCCACCTGGTAATTGTAACCTCGTTCAAATGAGAGTTTTGTGAATGCTTTAGTGTGGCTTACGGCTGTCAAAGACTGAATTTGTCGCCCAGTCTACGAAACACCTTGAGTGGTTTTCTAATTTATATTTATTTTCCTGCCTTCCAACTCTTTACATAACAGTTCCTCGCCTTAGCCACTCTTTTTGATTAATCCCCAACTGCGCTGAAAAACATCTGTTATGTTTACAACCTTAGCACCAATTTTTGTCTAGAATAAATAAACAGTCGTAGAGCAGCCGCTCTCTGAAGTTTGGGATTACTTATCGTTTTCATTTCTCAGTCAAATAGTCCTTAGCTGGCACCAGTGTCGCAGCCACAATACATACATATATATATATATATATATATATATATATATATATATATATATATATATATATATATATATATATATATATATATATATATATAAATATATGTGTTCGACTCTTTGGCTAGTCTCAGTGTTGTTACTGATCACTACCACTCGTTCGTGGTTACAATAATATAAATACTGTTTGTTGGGCTAGTACACCAAACAGGGAGTGGAATGAAATTAGGTCAGAGGCATCCACACCACCGTATGTTCTCGGATGACGGTTCATGCAAAACAACCACGGGGGGAGTAGAATAATAGCTCTAGGCCTTTCGTGTTGCAGTCAACACATCATCAGGAGCTTGCAAAATTGCAGAAAAGAAGAGGGTGTCCAAACAAATAACGTTATTTGCTTGGACACCCTCTTCTTTTCTGCAATTTTGCAAGCTTCTGATGATGTGCTGATTGCAACACGAAAGGCCTAGAGCTATCATTCTACTCCCCCTGTGGTTCTTTTGCATCTTGTGTCGCTTGGTTTGCGATATCTCCGGTACAGCTGGAAAACATTAGGACGTGTTTCCATAAGACACCTGTTGTCCCTGTTCACTCATCAGTATAAAATGGGTACCTGGGTGTTAATCGACTGGTGTGGGTTGCATCCTGGGACAAAACTGACCTAATTTTCCCGAAATTCTCTGCATAACAAGCGGCTTTCTATATAGTAGTATGTCATTGATGTCAGCTATGACCTGTATACCTTGTACATGTACTGGTAGAAATAAACATATTATTATTATTATTATTATTATTATATTAAATGCCACTGAGAGAAAAGTCAATTAAAGAAACGTTGTCGAAATGAAAGTTCACGAAAAACTAAAGAGAGATAAATAAAAGGAGGCAGGCTATGAGTAAAGAGTTTTATCCTACAGTACAGTCAAGACTGGAAATTGGTTCCTGTAATTCTGTTATGTGCGGTCAGTGGAAGGCCACGCATATAGATGACCAGTTTTAGCCATAGTCTTGTTGTAACGAGAGTAATATCCGTGGTTACCCGGGAGGAAGGCAAGAGGCTCGTAGGAATCCGGGAATCAACGGAGGAATTACGAGTACACTTGAAGATCGTGACTACATCTTTTATACGTAATGTAAAACGGCCGTGTATTTGTTATTGCAAAGTTTCCCAGTGTTGAACTCTAGGCCTTGGACCTTCCTCTGGACATTCTCTTTGCTGATGTCATCTATCTCCACCTGTTTTGAAATTTGGTTGCAGTTTGTAATAGGGGAAGAGGTGTGATTATTGTGGGTTAGTAAAGGTGGGTTTGTGTGGGTGAGGGGAGACCTGTCCACACACTCACGCACCCGGTGCGTTACACGCATTTACTAGGTGCGTTCCACGCATTTACTCGCTGCGTTCCACGCATTTACTCGGTGCGTTCCACGCATTTACTCGCTGCGTTCCACGCATTTACTCGGTAAGTTTTAATCATTATACCAGCGTTTCCACTCAGTGCGTTTCATTCGCTGACTCTCACAATAGCACTCACTCGCCTAGTGTCTTCGTCATGCTAGTTAAGCGCGTTTTGTTCAGTCCGTTCCATTAAACAGGGCAGTTAACTGACACAGTACATTCCACTTACTCTCCTCAAGTATTCCACATAATGCATTTACACAGTTTCGTAGTTCGTTGTGAATAATCCCGCAATGAGTTCTCTCTCTAGATATCTTCAACTCAGCGCATTTCACTTATTTATTCCACTCAGGGAGTGCTTGTCACTCACTTAGTGCTTGCCACCCATTGCATTCCACTCATAGTGATTTTACTCATTTAGTGCATTCGTTAAGTGTATTCCACTCAGTGCATTCCACTGGCTTAATGCGTTTCACTGGCCACATGCGTTGCACTCAGCATATGTCGATCAGCGTGTTTCACTCACTTTGTGCACTCTACTCACTGCATTTGTGTTTAGTGCAGTACACTGAGTTCCTGTCATTTAATGCATCCTACTCACTTAATGGATTCAATTCACTTATTGAGTTCCACTCATTGTATTTCACTCACACAGTGTGTTCCCTTCACTCAGTATTTTGCACTCTCCCGGGGCTTTAAACTCAGTATGTTCCACTCAGTTATCTTCTAGATTACATCCGTTCAGCTTCTTTCACTCATTCACTCTGAGTGTTCCAGCTTCATAGTGCTAGAGGGTTTCACTAAGTGCTCTCCACTTATACTGTACATTGCAATAATTGTACTCAGTGATTTCCACTCACGTAGTAAGGTCCACTCAATGTGTTCTTGACTTTTTGTGTTCCCAGTGCGCTTCAACTTCACATTGTTCCAGACTATATAGCAGAACTTCTCCAGCCTGAGGGACTGACCACCTCAAAACTACGTCCTCAAGGGTGATGGACTGATGACATCGTCTTCACATCTCTATTGTTTCTGCTCTTCACACAGAGAGTTCAACTTTGTATGTTCCCTGCACTTAGTGCATCCACTAAGTGCATTTCACTCAATGCGTTCCCACTCAGTGAATTAAGATCACTTAGTGAGCTCTATTCACTAAGTTTATTATACTCACTAAGTGAATCCCACTCACTTCCTTTATGTTCAATCTGTTAGTGAAATCCGCTTATTTATTATGTTCACTTAGTAGGTTTGCGTTAAACTTGGCGAATACTTTCCACTCTGTGTTCCTCTTAAACATTTAGTACTTTCCACTCAATTAGTGCATTCCGCCCACTTATTATATTCCACTCTGTACATTACACTGTGTTCCATCCACCTGGTTCCCTCAATTTAGCGAGTTCCACTCATAATGGAACTTGACTCAGTTGCACTCTGTGCTTTCCACTCACATAGTGTATTTCACTCAGACCGTCCTGCTCACTGCATTTAACTCATTTTGTATAATAAACTTACTTCGCGAATTTCTCTCACATAGTGCACTGCACTTTCATACTTTGCTCCAGTTATACCTGACATTCACTCAGAGATAACACTGAGTGCATCCGGCTTAGTGACTGGGCGCATCTCACTGACTGTACTCATCTCACAGATTGCATCCCGCTCATTGCGTTCAACTAACTTGGAGTATTGCATTAACTGAGAGCATTCCACTCCCACAGTGCATTCTACTCATAAGGTATGTTCCTCTTACTGTATTCCACTTAAAGAATCCTAATCATTTAATACTCAGTGCAACTTAGTTCCTTCCTTATGTTCTGCGTATTAAGATCACATAGTGAGGTACTACGTAAGGGAAATTTTCAATTACGAAATAATATTCAAATACCCGCTTATCAACTGCATAGACATCCATTCATTATCCACTCCTCTTTTAGGCAAAATGCTACATATGATCGGGACCCCTCCAGTAGATCTACTAAGATCTAGAGCAGTTCTATACTTAACTAGCAGCTCCTGTTTCTTGTCTTATTGGGAAGGGCAGGAGACAGGAGCTACTGGTTAAGTACAGGGCAGCTATAGATCTAATTAGGTTTTAGAGAGGGGTCCCAGTCAAATATAGCGTTTTGCCTGTATGAGGAGTGGGCAATGAATGGATGTTTAGGGCAACTGGTGTAAATTGTTGGTTAGTCAGGTACTGTAAAGAAATTCCCATTGACAACTGGGAAAGTTTATATGGCAAACATGATATATATGCAAGGGATGGGGTATATCTCTTTGGGGCAGGAGTGGCAGCGTCAACCAACTATGTCGAGGGGCTCATTGCTGAGTTGTCTAGGACTTTAAGCTGATAGAAGATAGAGGTATGGGTGTACGTGGGAAAGAAACAGGTTGTAAATAAGATATTTGTACGACATATGCGTATCTTTATTCTGGAAACGTTTCGCAAGCCTATAGTCGAAAAGAAAAGCAGTTGAAGATGAGGAGTTGGAGGTAATTAGTGGCTGAGCCTGGAGTCGATATGCTTAGTTCATCAATCTTAATTAATTCCCAAATGCTGCATAAGTGTCTCATTTATCTAATTCTCGGTTTTCAAAAACCGTTTATACACTAGAGATGAAAGAAACAAAAATTGCCAAGATATCCCTATTAAATATTGGCAAGACAGTGTTCATAATATGTTTACTAATAAAAGTAAGAGGGAAGCGAGTTTCTAACTCCCTTAAGGTCTACTATTCTAATAAAAGCAGCGGTAGAAATAAGATGGATGAGTTAAGATTAATTGCATGTGCAGGAAACAGATATTATGGGTCAAGCAGAGACCTGGTTCAACCTGAAAGAGAGAGAAATGCCTTTTGAATGCCACACCGATAGGATCAATAGGTGGTGAAGTGCTGATGTACTTCACAGATAATTTAAACTGAGACAAGAAACTCAGAAAGAACTAAAAGCCATAAATGAAATTGAAAGAAACCCAAAAATTTATTTTCCTATGTAAAATCTAAGGCAAAAACAACATCCAATATTGGACCCCTGCTTTGACAAAATGGGACCTACACAGATGACAGCAAGGAAATGAGTGAGATACAAAAGGCCCAGTATGACTCGGTGTTTAGTGAGCCACTAACCAGACTAAGAATCGACAACCTAAATGAACTTTTTATGACCGAGACTAAGAATTTGGTCAATTCAAACATCTCTGATGTTATCCTAACATCACATGACTTAGAAAAGGCAATAAATGACATGCACATGCACTCTGCCCCAGGCCCAGACTCGTGGAACTCCGAGTTCATCAAGAACTGCAAGAAGACGCTATAAAGTGCCTTAATTATGCATTCCATAGAGAGGGAGCATGAACACAGGAGTCATCCCACAGTCAATTAAAACAACAGACATAGCCCCACTCCACAAAGGTGGCAGTAAAGCAAAGCAAAGAATTACAGACTGATAGCACTAACATCCCATATCATAAAAATCTTTGAAGGGGTTCTAAGAAGCAAGATCGCCACCCACCTAATTACCCATCATTTACACAACCCAGGGCAACATGGGTTTACAGCAGGTCGCTCCTGCCTGTCCCCGCTACTGGATCGCTATGACAAAATGCAGATGTAGTACACAGACTTTGCGAAAGCCTTCGACAAGTGTGACCATGGTGTAATAGCGCATAAAATGCGTGATAAAGGAATAACAGGAAAAGTTGGTAGATGGATCTATAATTTCCAAACAAATAGGTCACATAGAGTAATAATATACAGAGTAAAGTGTGCGGCGGCTATAGTGAAAAGTTCTGTTCCACAAGGCACAGTACTCGCTCCCATCCTGTTCCTCATCCTCATATTTGACATAGACAGAGATGTAAGCCACAGAACCTTGTCTTCCTTTGCGGATGACACCCTAGTTTGCGTGACAGTGTCATCCATCGATGACACTGTTAGACTCCAGGCGGACATCAACTGAATCTTTAACTGGGTAGCAGAAAACAATATGAAGTTCAATAAGGAGAGATTTCAACTACTCCGATACAGGAAACCTGAGGAAATTAAAACTATATCGGAGTAAAAAACAAATTCCAACCACACAATAGAGCGAAAAACTAATGTGAAAGACCTGGGAGTGATAATGCCAGAGGATCTCACTTTTGAAGCTCACAACCATGTATCTACCACATCTGCTAGAAAAATGATATGATGGATAATGAAAATCTTCAAAATTAGGGATGCCAAGCCCATCATGATTCTCTTCAAATCGCTTGTTTTCTCTCTAAGCTGAAATATTGCTGAACATTAACGGCGCCTTTCAAGGCAGGTGAAATTGCTGACCTGGAGAATGTACAGAGAACTTTCATGCTTGACTTTTCGTCCCTGGAATGCAGGCAAGAAAGACACATGATAATATACATTTGAAAAATCCTACAGGGATTAGTACCGGATTAGCACACGAAAATCACTCCCTATGAAAGCAAAAGACTCGGCAGGAGATGCAACATCCCTCCAATGAAAAGCAGGGGCACCACGAGTACGCTAAGAAACAACACAATAAGTGTCAGGAGCCCAAGACTGTTCAGTATAGTAAACTTCTGTAGTACGAAAATTAAAAGGCATCTAGATACAAAAATGTTATGTTAATGGGAAACTTTAACTCAAGATAAATTGCTTTGACAGAAAATCATGAGTCTAGCAACTTTCTCGATACGATCTAGGATTGTTTTTAAGCAGTTTGTGACAGAACGCACTAGAGAAAATAACCTGCATGACTTAGTTCTTGCCAATAAGAAGTCACTAATTCATATTTTTAAAGTTGATGAGCTTGGGAAAAGTGGTATATCGTGGAATTACCTTAATAACTACAACCAAGTCAATGTCCCTGACTTCCGCTTGGGCGATTTCATAGATATTACTTTATATGTATCGCCTTTGTTTAAGCTTGTCTTCACTTATAAACCACTGTAATATCTTCCTTTATTCTTCGTCTCTCAAGAGAGTGAAAGTTCAAGGTTCTCAATCTATCCTTGCATGAGAGATTCCTTATACAGTGGATTAATTTGATCACCCTTCTCTGAAAGACGGGAAAATTAATCCAAAATTGTAGCGACCAAAACCAAGCAACATAATCTAAGTGACATCTTACTAGTGATGTATATACAGCTGTAAAATAACTTTTGGGTTTCTGTTACTTATCTTTTTTTTTATATAAATCCAAGGAACAGCGAGAGAGTGAGAGAGAGAGAGATAGAGAGAGAGAGAAAGAGAGAGAGAGAGAGAGAGAGAGAGAGAGAGAGAGAGAGAGAGAGAGAGAGAGAGAGAGAGATAGAGAGAGAGAGAGAGAGAAAGAGAGATAATGTCAGGCCCAGCAGATACTACGTCTGGTTACTTGTACCAGCTTACCCTTGGCACCAACAGTGAAATAAGCGGGCAGGTAGTTGGCAGCCAATCAAAACTCTCCTTCAATGAGCACAGTGAGAGGTGCAGTTGTTACATCCTTCCTACGTACATACACTAATATTATAAGTCAAATAATAATATAATGCAAGAAATTTTTATTTTACCTATTAACGAAAAATATCAGCAATATAATATTATATGAAAAAAAGACAATATATACATAATATTTATGGCATCCTTTTTCAGGGGGCGCTGCAGTATATTACAGCTAAAAATGATGCTTTTTGTCATTTTAGAAATTCTATGAAAACAAGTTCTGTGTCAAATCAATCGTTTTTTATGCGTGTTTTTATTCAACAAGTCATATTTTCTTGGGCATAGAACGCTATTCCATCCTTCTTCCCATTATTTCTGTACATGGAACAACCCTTGAATGTGTCACTTGGAAATCATGTCTCGCCTCCTCTAATTACGCCATGTCTCTGTTATTGCAATAACACAAATGTTTCTCTAACATGCAACCAAACGTTATTTGTTCATCTTATTTCTGGCACTTTAATGTTGCAGTTTTATAACTGTAGTGTGAGAGTGCCTCTGGCAAGACAGTGATGGAGCGAATGACGATGAAAGTTTTTCTTTCTTGGGCCACCCTGCCTTGGTGGGAAACGGCTGATATGCTAATAATAATTTTAGCTCTGTCTTTTACCTTTTCATCTTTTGCTTTTCACAAGTTTTTTTTTTAATTATCTTTATCTGAAGTTAAGTAATGAAGGATACTTATAAAGTCTGCATTATCTACAGTTCATTTCCCCCACAAAAGTTCTTACCACTAACTATTTCTACTTCAACCCTTTGGGGGGTCGACAGGCCTTCTCGAAAACCTGTTCCCAGGGTCGAAAAATATTCGGATTTTTTTTTTTTATTTTATCTTATGAAATGATAGAGGTTTTTTTTTCTAAATCGAAATGGCTAAACAAATTCTTTTTTGCGATCAATACTTACGGAGATATGGAGGTTTCAAGTTGACAGAAATTGAACTGCTTATGTCAACATCGCTTACTGCCGGTCGGCTGGTAAACTGTTATTTAGTTTTTTCGAGTTGTTTTCTTATCGTTTTTAATTTAATTTTTTCAAATAACTTTTATGGCTTGTGAGACAAATATATGTGCTGTTTTTCAAATATTCACTCGCTAATTCTTACACAATAATGGCATAAAGTTTGTTATCACTATTTTGTTTACAAAACATATTTACAACAATGTACAATGTAAAATAATGTTTATAACTATTGTTCAATCATATATATACACATATAGAGTCACTGTACATGTTTCTAGAAGTTCTGCAGTCTGTGGAAGTCTCTGAAACATGGTGACATGCACAGTGGTGTTTGACATTCTACACACATATAACGAGTGTCTTTGCGTTGTTGTGGGCGTCTTTTTGTATGTGCACAGACATAACACCTCTTCTGAGCCTTTTTCTTGCAAGCAGTAGCAGGCAGTGTTGTTAGGAAGTGTTCACCACCAGGCCTCAGACGAGAGGGTAGTTGTTGGTAATTTTGTGGGCGGTTTTCTATTGCAGGTAGTGTTTCTTGGTACTTGGTGATTATTTGCCTGATAACAGACAAACATAATTCGTCATATGGTGGTTTGTTTGTGGTCTTCAACTTATAAAAATTATAAGCATTGAGCATGGAAATGTCCTGAATGTGAAAAAAGAGTTTTATGTACCACTTATAACTCTAACACAATCAGCAAACCCAATCTGCATGTCACATTTGTCCACTGAATGCATATTGAGAGTGTAGTCCATCACAGCTGCAGGTTTTAGAATGGGTTCATTGGTCTCTCTATTCATCCTGCCACTGTCTGCCATTTCATTAGGGTGAATTGATGACAACAGTGTGACATCTCGTTTGTTATGCCACCGAAATGCCATGATATCATTGGCAGCAAAAGCCTGCACCTCACCTCTACGAGTGCCAGCACTGAACCTAGGCATATGCTTACGATTTGCACGCACTGTACCGCACACATCTGTCATGTTCACTCGCAAAAAATCACTGAGGGAGGGGCTTGTGTACCAGTTATCAGTATGTAATATATGCCCCTTACCAAGATATGGTTCCATCATTGTTCTAACCACATCACCAGAGATACCCAGTAACTTCCTGGTATCTTTCAATGTATTACTTCCAGTGTACACAATAATGTCCAATACAAGACCACTGTAGCAATCACAAAGCACAAACAAATTTATACCAAAGTGTTTCCTCTTGCTTGGTATATACTGCTTGAACGACAGTCTACCTTTGAACAAAATCAGTGACTCGTCAATAACAAGCTTCCTGAAGGGATAAAAATACATATTGAATTTCTCTTTCAGTTACAGAAACACATTCCTAATCTTATATAACCTGTCGTTTCTGTCAGGCCTGGTTTTGTCTGAAAAATGTAAGATGTGTAGAAGTAGCACAAATCGATTCACTGGTATAATATCACTGAAAGCTGGTGTTGCAATCAATCTGTCTGTTGATCAATATGATTTGATACGGTGCTTATACACATGCGGCATAAGCATTATTGTGGAAAGAAAAGATACATCTCTGCCACAGTTGTCTCCTTCCACTGGTGTAGACGTGATTTTGGTGAAAGAATCGTGTTTGCCATTGTGTAATCGAAGTATCTCTTGCTTTCCCTGATAATAATGTCTATCAGGGGTTCGTCAAAGAATAACTGGAAACATTCCAGTTCAGTGGCATTGTTCCCAAGTGGACAAGATGGGCGTAATCCACTGTGACTTTCATCAAACTGATGGGGATTGGGAATAAAATTTGCAGCTTCCTGCCAATCCCAGGTGCGGTCTGCTGGTGGGTACTGGATATTTACAGGTGGTTGTGGGGGTTGTGGAAGTGGAGGTTGTGGTTGTGGGGGTTGGTGGGTGGGTGAGGGTTGCCTATGTTGTAGCTGAGCTGACTCAGCGGCGTGGGTGTCAGCATGGTCCACTGCCCGTGCCTCGCGCCTGGCACCACCACCACTACCACTACCAGTTGCATGCACATTTCTCATCCCAATTGCAACACTATCATCTTCATTTTCACTATCACTTCCTGTTGTACGCCCACGGAATGTACTCCGAGATGTACTCCTAACCCTTGGAAGAGCATATGGCACACTACCAGAGCGCATATACCGTCGTATATACTGACACTTCCCTGGTGAATATTCCCCTTCACTCGCGCTACTGGAACTATTTCGAAGGGATTGGAGTTCATATTCACTATCACTATCATCACCATTACTCACATCTGAGTCTGGGATATGAGTAAATAGGAGTTTCCGCCTTCGTTCTGGTACAACTGGATGTGAACAAGACGCCATAGCACCAGAGGTGGACAGCTGTGGGTCGTCTGAGTTTTCCTCACTTATACCGGTATTATGGTCACTAGTTTCGGTCACAACCGTCTCAAAACCTTGAACATCACCTTCACTGACACCCCCATCACTGTTAGAACTGTCACTGGGGAATAAAAGTGTCCCAATTCGCCGAGGAGTAAGGTGTTTCTTGCTGAGAGGCATGATTGACAAGGTGTACTGAAATGGTGTTCCCACAATGCACCACTGGGTGCCCGATTTTTTTCTACTGTGCACACTGACTGTGCAGACCCATTCTCTCATCCCTAGGCCTACCAGCTGTTTTCCACTTAATTTGAAGCCGCTAGAATTTACGCGTACTACTACGGCACCAACCCCTGCTCTTAAAATGTACTAGTATGGCACCAACCCCAAAAGGGTGAAAGCCCAAACAGCTCACTCGACTGCACTGGCCAGAGCCCTCACACCAGTCCTAGATAAGTGAACCCTGATCTCTGGCATACATTTCATTTCTACCATAGAAGAGGTCCCAGTTGTCTATAAATGAGATTGCAATGTCCTTTCAGCGTTTGTCCAGCCAGCAATTAGCTCCTCGGTTAAAAGCCACATATTACAGGATGCCCTTCTTATTCGTTATTATGCCTATCACTGACCAAAATATGCTCATTAGGTTCTTGCTTATATGTCTGACAACATCGTTGCCTCCAGCACTGAAATAGAAAATGGCAGAAAATATCTCAATTCACTCTCTAGAAGTGCAAGCAAAGACGGCATTTGAGTTTGAAGTTTGGGATAAGAAACTGTCAACCAAGTTCCCAGTGATCAAAGATATCAACCTCAATGGTAAACAAACCATACCACGGGTGGGGTTCGAACCCGCGATCAGAGAGTCTCAAAACTCCAGACCATCGCGTAAGCCTTCAAATGTCACAAAACAATAACAGCCCTCAAAAATTTCCTTCGTCCACCTGACTAGAAAACAAAGATTTATGGTATCGATATTGTCTCTGTGGAATGCGCATTGGTTCTCCCCATTGTCATCCATTTTCTAAGAATGTCGTGTCTGGAAACATATCAAGTTTCTTGGCCAGGTAGTGACGCAGGACATCAAAATAGATGAGTTCAAACTATCTTTCATTATACAGTTTGCTATTTATAGGCCTAGCTAGATTTTACCGCACATTCATACCTCGTTTTTCTACAGTGGTCTCTCCAGTAAATCAGTTTCTCAAGAATAATATTTCCTTTAAATGAACATGCAACCAGGAAAGGGTATTTGTGTTTTTTTTTAGGAATAGGTTAACATTAGCCATTTCTCAAAATTTCTGACTACATCAAGGAGTTCATCTTGATGACTGATGCCATTTGCTGTTGTATTATTACTAAAGCTGAAAACAATTACTCACAAAAAGAAACCTTAGCCATTATTTGAGCTTCAGGTCATTTTCGAAAAATATTTATCAATATTCCATCAATATTTACACTGAACTTTTGTCTCTGTAGCCTCTCTTTGTAAATGTAAGTCTTTCAGGGAAACATGCTTGGCTGTGTCTCACTTCCAGTGACTATGAACTAAAAAAATCTATGTTTCTGGTAAGCAGAACGTCGTAGCGAGCGCTCTGTTGAGGCAAACAGATTTTGCTAGCTCTTACGATTCCTAATCTGTTAATGATTTAGAGAAAGCCCAACGTCGAGATCCGATTTCTTCTATTGTTCTCTTGACCAGAGAGGATCCCAATCTACAGATCAACCCGACTATACCTTCGATAGAATTGGTTGTCAACCAAGGAGTGCTATACAGAGGTTAGATTCTTTGATTCTGGTAGAACTGGGCTCAAGCTGGTGATTCATGAGTTTTTATTACCAACGATCATGAAGGTGATGCTTGATGCTCCAAGTGCAACACATTGATCTAAGGATCACAGCATCAGACAGGAAAGAATTAAATAATATGAAATAACTTTTGCCTAAGATGGCAATAGCAACCTCAGAGTATGTGCTCTAATGTGCTATCTGTTTCCATCACAAAGGCATCGTCAGTGGTCGTAATCTTATCTTCAAGAATCCCAGAATGGAGCGTGGGATACAGCCTTTTCATGTGCAATCTCAAAGCCTTTAACAATGACACCCACCTACGTAATGTCACTAAAATTAACACTCGAGACAGCCATGTTCGCAACCCTTCATATTACCCACAGATGCATAATCCTGTTGACTTATTTCTGACCTCAAAGTAAGGTAACAAACAACTGCGTGTGGTGGCAGACAACCTGCCACAGTTCTTTGAACTTATATCCATTCTTCATAAAACCACCGAGACAGTTGCGAATGTTTTCAGATAGCACTTTATCGTTCGTCTCACTTGTCCACATGTTCTCTTTGACACCATTTCCACAGTGCAGGATCTTAGCACAATTCACTCTTGAATTGTGCTAATGGAGTGACAGCAATCCAGATGTGCAGAGTACCATCAACTCTTTGACAAGCATTTTCCTTTTGAAAGTTTGTTTGCTCTGCTGCAATGTATCTATGATCCTGATAATTTAAGTGATACTAAGATTCAGATTTCTCAACTCGTCTTCCAGATAGTTTGGAAATTTTTTAAGAAAGCAACAGGCAGGTTCACTACTACCTGCAGTGTACTGCTATGTAGATTAGGGTTGTTATTATAATTATGGGGGAGCGTTAAACCCGTAGGATTATACATCGCATGTGGGGGGGGGGGTTATGGAAGGTATTCAGGCTTAATTCAGGGAACCGGAGTACAGATCCAATTCCATAGATCAAGAGCCCCTCACCAGAGTCAAGGAACCTCCCTTGAGGGGAAATTAGGGTTGTACCTGGATGCATTGTCACGTTCCAAATCCCACCCAAGACCCTGATATGTGAAAGCTAGTTTCTAAATTAGCCGATCATTAGCCTATATTCAGACATCTTTAAGAGACGTTACAGCTGGAGGAAATTGCTAGGGAAGCAATTAATAAGAGTGACCTTGATGATGTGAAGCACCCTTATAACATTCAAACTGAAGCCGAGGTAAAGCAACAAGCATCACGGCAGTGTAACTGGACGACTGACACTAGTGCCAACCGTAATACATTTTGATCCTCTTCTCCTGACATGACAGAAGACTGCTTGCTTGTCCAGCAACATACAGTCTACGGCTAAGGACAGCAGTACTTTTCGTGACAATGACACAACTCCCAGGTACCCATTTTACTGATCGGGAACATAGACAACCGGTGTAAAGAAACACGCCCAAAGTTTCTACCTCGCCCGGCATCAAACCCCGGGACGCTCGCCGTGTGAAGCAAGAGCTTAGCCACAAGGCCAGGGGGCACCGTGTATTCAACATTCAACATTCTGTGTTCGAGACTTTTTAAGACCTTATTTTTAAGGTTTCTTCGAAGAAGATTTGCCATTTATTTCTACTTGCAATTCTTATGTTGGTAAAGAAAAGCTAGAGCCATTCTGTAACGTTGCTCAGGTCTCTATTATTGCTTACCAGTTCTGTTGGACCGGAGGACCGGAGGTGGGGAGCACCAGTAAAGAAATAAACCTCCCAGTAGTATTCATACTCTCCACCACGCCTCACCTTTTCTGCACTTGCTAGGGTAATCCTTCTTTCCCTGGGGTCATACTACAGAGGATTTCTCCTACCTACTTCCTGATCTCTGGTCCAACTCTTGGGAATGACTTATTTGTACCGGTGGGTCTCTCATATTTGTGACGTGACTACAACTGTTGCGTCTAATCTGACTAGCGTAAATATGAGTCCGTCGTCCTGCCTATACTTCAGATTCATCACGACTAAGACAATGAACGACGGTTTCCCAGGATGAGGGAGTGATTATCTTATTTTCTGTCTTCAGTTTATAGTTCTTCAAGGCTGTAGGACTAATTGTTTCTTCTTCTTCTGTCATCATATATCATCTCTGTATTCAATGGCAAAATCTTCAAATACAGATATTTAGACATTAGACATGTGACTAATTCTTCGTCTTGTCGGTTCTGTATAGTATTACCGTAATGATAATGCGTTAGGTTTACTATGCACATTAAGGCATTCCAGCTCACTGTTTACCGTAACTCTGAAGTCCTGTTCTCATTTTGTATGGTCAAGTTCTGTATTATTTAGTCATACAATGTTAGGGTTGTTTACATTCCCGAGCATTGGGCTCCACATTTATTGCTCGGCCTGTTTTTGTGTCGTCATCGAATTTACTCATATGACTTGTAACTCCCTCATCAAGGTCATTTCTGTAAATTAAGAGCAAAATTTAGTCCATAAATCGTTTCTTGTAGGGCACCCTTTTGACTTATCCCCATTTCGATACCCTTTTTACTTAGCCCCATTTCGATACCCTTTTGACTTATCCCCATTTCGATACCCTTTTGACTTATCCCCATTTCGATACCCTTTTGACTTATCCCCATTTCGATTTCACCAGATTTATTCAGAATTGTTGCTTCCTTTTGGTCAGCCAAAGGACGGAATCTTTACTACTTTCTTTAAGAGTTTTTTTGTGTGGTACTCTATTGAACAGTTTACTGAAATCAAAATTAAAAATAACGCCTTCTTTAGCATTATCAACTGCGTCTCATTTGCTTTACTGAAGAATATATAGGTAAATTTGTGAGGTAGGAAAAGCCTCTTGTGAATCTGTGTTGATTTAAAATATTCTTAAGACTGTGGCTTCATATTTTATATTATAATAGGTTATAATAATTTGCCTGCAATTGAGGTCAGGCTTACTGACAGGTAATTTGATACTAATTACTTATCACATGCATTAAAGACAGAAGTTTCATTTGTATTTTACCACATCTCCGTCATTACACCTGTGTGACGTGATATATTAAAAAAAAAAGTCTTGCACTTTTTAAGATCGCTTGAAAAATCATTCGTTGGGACTTGGGGACTTATTTTGCAGAAACGGTAAACCAGTTAAATACTGTATCCGCAGTGACTGTAATTACACAATTGATTTCTTTAGGTTCTGTATAGTAACTTTTTTTTTTTAAACACATATATACATAACAAACCAATAAATGCCCATGAATAAACCAGGCTCATAAACAAAATCAAGCAAACAGAACAGAAATAAGCACATCTGTCAATATATCCAAAAATAAGAACCTGCCAAAAGCACGTAAAAAAAAAAAAAAAAAATTCAATCCTACACCTATCCTAGCTAATTTACTATACAAGAACAAACACACTGACAATGAAACTGTACATACACTGTCTCAAAAACACCTGAAAATAAACCTTAGGTTACATATCCTACTTATTCCCTACCACAAAATGCAGTGCAAAAGCATAAAATAGCATAAAACCTTAAAATTTTCTGCCAAGAAAACAGGTGCTGCACAATAACAAATAACATCAACTGAACCCCGTAACAAGGGTTACACGACAACATCATCTTAAATAAGAAATACATTATCATCAGTCTATCACTGCCGTAGACAAAACTGTCTACAGCCCAACGTCACACACCCACACCGAAATAAATTCCACACAAACACATTTGT
>WNWK01024787.1:0-29285 GCA_009830355.1 Cherax destructor
GGGGCTGGGTTTGATTTGTGTCGTGAGTACGGGAATAAATTTTTAGGTAGTGGTGGTTTTGATAAGGACCTGCCTTGTATGGGCCAGTAGGCCTTCTGCAGTGTTCCTCCATTCTTATGTTCTTAATGTGTAGGAGAGAGACTCTTTGTTAGTGTGGAGGAGAGAGACTCTGTTAGTGTGGAGGAGAAAACTCATAAGAACATAAGAAAGGAGGAACACTGCAGCAGGCCTGTTTTTGTGAGGCGTTAATAGAATCTTCAAAGCTTATTTCTTGGGTAGAATTGAAAATTGGGTTGGGCAATTATTCTGTTAGTGGGATGGATTGTGAAGGACCTGCCTAGTATGGGCCAACAGGCCTGCTGCAGTGTTCCTCCTTTCTTATGTTCTCTCTCCTACACACTAACAAAGAGTCTCTCTCCTACACACTAACAAAGAGTCTCTCTCCTCCACACTAACAAAGAGTCTCTCTCCTCCACACTAACAAAGAGTCTCTCTCCTACACACGAAGATAGGTAGGATAATTGATTCAAACATAGATGTCATAGAACTTCAGGAAGATTTAGACAAACTTAATTCGTGGTCAGAAAAGTGGCAGATGCAGTTCAATGTAGATAAATGCAAGGTTCTGAAGCTCGGGAGTGTCCATAACCCAAGCACTTATAAGTTAAATAACGTAGAACTTAGCCATACAGATTGCGAGAAGGACTTGGGGGTGATGGTAAGCAGCAACCTTAAACCAAGACAGCAATGCCTAAGCGTACGTAATAAGGCAAATAGATTACTGGGATTTATATCAAGAAGTGTTAGCAACAGAAGTCCAGAGGTTATATTACAGCTTTATACATCATTAGTAAGGCCTCACCTAGATTACGCAGCTCAGTTCTGGTCTCCATATTACAGAATGGACATAAATTCGTTAGAAAACATTCAGCGTAGAATGACTAAATTAATACATAGCATTAGAAATCTTCCTTACGAAGAAAGATTGAAGACCCTAAAATTACATTCACTTGTAAGACGTAGAATGAGGGAGACATGATCGAGGTATACAAGTGGAAAATGGGTATTAACAAAGGGGATATAAATAAGGTCTTGAGGATATCTCTCCAAGAGAGAACCGCAATAATGGATTCAAGTTAGATAAGTTTAGATTTAGAAAGGATATAGGAAAGTATTGGTTTGGAAATAGGGTAGTTGATGAGTGGAACAGTCTGCCTAGTAGGGTTATTGAAGCTAGGACCTTGGGTAGTTTCAAATTTAGGTTGGATAAATTCATGAGTGAGAGGGTTGGATTTGAGTGGGACTCGCGCATGAGTGGGTAGAATTGTCAAAGCTTATTTCTTGGGTAGCATTGAAAATTGGGTTGAGCAAATATTGTTAGTGGGACGGATTGTGAAGGACCTGCCTAGTATGGGCCAACAGGCCTGCTGCAGTGTTCCTCCTTTCTTATGTTCTTATGTTCTTATGAGTGAGAGGGGTTGGATTTGAGTGGGACTCGCGCATGAGTGGGTAGAATTGTCAAAGCTTATTTCTTGGGTAGCATTGAAAATTGGGTTGAGCAAATATTCTGTTAGTGGGACGGATTGTGAAGGACCTGCCTAGTATGGGCCAACAGGCCTGCTGCAGTGTTCCTCCTTTCTTATGTTCTTATGAGTCTCTCTCCTCCACACTAACAGAGTCTCTCTCCTCCACACTAACAAAGAGTCTCTCTCCTACACATTAACAAAGAGTCTCTCTCCTACACACTAACAAATAGTCTCTCTCCTACACACTAACAAAGAGTCTCTCTCCTACACACTAATAAAGAGTCTCTCTCCTACACACAAACAAAGAGTCTCTCTCCTCCACACTAACAGAGTCTCTCTCCTCCACACTAACAAAGAGTCTCTCTCCTCCACACTAACAAAGAGTCTCTCTCCTCCACACTAACAAAGAGTCTCTCTCCTCCACACTAACAGAGTCTCTCTCCTCCACACTAACAAAGAGTCTCTCTCCTCCACACTAACAAAGAGTCTCTCTCCTCCACACAAACAAAGAGTCTCTTTCCTCCACACTAACAAAGAGTCTCTCTCCTACACACCAACAAAGAGTCTCTCTCCTACACACTAACAAAGAGTCTCTCTCCTCCACACTAACAAAGAGTCTCTCTCCTACACACTAACAAAGAGTCTCTCTCCTCCACACTAACAAAGAGTCTCTCTCCTCCACACTAACAAAGTCTCTCTCCTCCACACTAACAAAGAGTCTCTCTCCTACACTAACAAGAGTCTTCCACACACTAACAAAGAGTCTCTCTCCACACTAACAAAGTCTCTCTCCTCCACACTAACAAAAGTCTCTCCCACACTAACAAGTCTCCTCCACACTAACAAAGAGTCTCTCTCCTACACACTAACAAAGAGTCTCTCTCCTAGACACTAACAGTCTGACATCAACACAGGTTACTGTGACATCACCCATGAAGTACATGGGCAAGGTGGAAATAAATGGTATAAAATACCGACACAATGGAAAAATAAACACATAAGCAGTATAATGAAATCCTTTATTGACAACGTTTCGCCCACGCAGTGGTGATCAAGTCACAGACACATCTACCTGGATAAGATACATGGTATTTATAGATTTAGTCAGGTGGAGAATGCTGCAGGTGGAGAATGCTGTGTCAGGTGGAGAATGCTGGGTCAGGTGGAGAATGCTGTGTCAGGTGGAGAATGTTGGGTCAGGTGGAGAATGCTGGGTCAGGTGGAGAATGCTGGGTCAGGTGGAGAATGCTGGGTCAGGTGGTTGTTTGTGTCTGCTGTGTGTGATGTTGTTTGTGTCTGCTGTGTGTGATGTTGTTTGTGTCTGCTGTGTGTGAGGTTGTTTGTGTCTGCTGTGTATGAGGTTGTTTGTGTCTGCTGTGTATGAGGTTGTTTGTGTCTGCTGTGTGCGAGGTTGTTTGTGTCTGCTGTGTGTGAGGCTGTTTGTGTCTGCTGTGTGTGAGGTTGTTTGTGTCTGCTGTGTGTGAGGCTGTATGTGTCTGCTGTGTGTGAGGTTGTTTGTGTCTGCTGTGTGCGAGGTTTTTTGTGTCTGCTGTGTGTGAGGTTGTTTGTGTCTGCTGTGTGCGAGGTTGTTTGTGTCTCCTGTGTGGGAAGTTGTTTGTGTCTGCTGCTGTGTGAGGTTGTTTGTGTATGGTGTGTGCGAGGTTGTTTGTGTCTGCTGTGTGTGAGTTGTTTGTGATGGTGTATGAGGTATTTGTGTCTGCTGTGTGTGTGAGGTTGTTTGTGTCTGCTGTGTGTGAGGCTTTTGTGTTGCTGCTGTGTGAGGTTGTTTGTGTATGGTGTGTGTGAGGTTGTTTGTGTCTGCTGTATGCGAGGTTGTTTGTGTCTGCTGTGTGTGATGTTGTTTGTGTCTGCTGTGTGTGAGGTTGTTTGTGTCTCCTGTGCGTTAACCACTGGGCCAGCTGGCTACAATAAGATTCATCCAACTAGCCAGCTGGCCCAGTGGTTAACGCACTGGCCTGTGAGTTTTAGGATTTACTCGCCATGACTTCAAGTTCCACCCGTTCTGTGGTTTGTTCAATGGTGTTTTGATACAGTTACAGCCTCTTCCAGGCATCTGCTGGCCATGTCGCCAGCCAGTGGCTTCTTCAGTCCAATGCAGAGAAAGGTGGAAGAAGAGGAGGAGTTTGAGGTAATCAGTCCACAGCTGAGGGACTGACCACCTCAAATAATTTTTCTCCAAGGTTGGTAGACTGATTACATTATCTTCATTTCACTACTACACCTGCTGCCTCTGTATTTGACTGAAGAAGCCTACTGTGTGGGCGAAACGTTTCCTCAATAAAGACACCCAACTGTTGCCCACGTGTCTTAACCTTCAACTGTCGGTATTTTATACCATTGTCAACTAGGGTTGATGTGTTGTGACACAAGCAGCGAGGGTAGTGCTGTGATGCTGTGGCACCAGTGTTACTCCTAGCTGCTGTGTCTCTCCTGCTGCAGTCTGTGATGCTGTGTCATCAGTGTTACTCCTAGCTGCTGTGTCTCTCCTGCTGCAGTCTGTGATGCTGTGGCGTCAGTGTTACTCCTGCTGCTGTGTCTCTCTGCTGCAGTCTGTGATGTGTGGCGTCAGTGTTACTCTGGCTGCTGTGTCTCTCCTGCTGCAGTCTGTGATGCTGTGGCGTCAGTGTTACTCCTGGCTGCTGTGTCTCTCCTGCTGCAGTCTGTGATGCTGTGGCGTCAGTGTTACTCCTGGCTGCTGTGTCTCTCCTGCTGCAGTCTGTGATGCTGTGTCACCTCATGACTGACAGTCGTTCCCCTTTAACCCTGCTGGTAACTGTATACCTTGAGGAGCATACCTGGAGGAGCATACCTGGAGGGTGTTCCGGGGGTCAACGCCCCCGAGGCCTGGTCCGTGACCTGGCCTCGCCCTGTACTGGCACCTGTGCAGCAAAATGCTGCTCATTTTCTTAAGTCAGTATTTCACTGTGGCTAAGACACTGGGATGTGTCGTGACTCCGACAGTTGAATGATAGTGATTATTATTGTCTCCGGAGCGCCGCCTTTAAATGGTTGCCAGAAATTTGCTCTCCTCAAAGGATTGTGTTTATACCTGCTGAACGAATGATCTGATAGGCTTCAAATTTGTATCTTGTATTGTGACTAGGACCATTATTGGATTTTAAATTCATTTGATAATCTGAGAAAGCCTCTTGCGATAGGATTCAAATTCTTAAACCTTTTATGACACGATTGCAAAGAAACCACGGTACGGGTGGGGCTTGAACTTGTGGCAAACGTGTGGTAAAACTCCAGGTCAGCTGGCTACAATAAGATTCATCCAATTAGGTATATTTATACACCATAGAGAGGTTAGCACGGGCCACCATTGTGACCACAAATGTATGTTTTTGTAGATTAATTTCCCGCAGATGGCGGGACATTCATCTGTGATCTTCACCAACTCCAAGATTGAGGGACTCATTACCTCATCTCTTGTATATAGTTCTACTGTCTTCCAGTTATGTCCTTGAATTTGTATTAATAAAGCCACTGGTTGGCGAAACGTCGACAAATAAAGATACCCAGATGTTGAACATGTCTAATTCTCAGTCTTGTATTACATACCCGTCTTGTACATGTGGAAGGATACTCTCGTTGTGTTTATGTTGAATGAGGGGAAAGTTGTCTGCTTCCTGACCTAGTTAATGAATTTGGAGTTGTTGTGTACTGAGTAGCTTCAGATTACAGCACTCCTCACCCCTCTCCTCACACACTCACCCCTCTCTTCACACACTCACCCCTCTCTTCACACTCTCACCCCTCTCCTCATACTCTAACCCTATCCTCACACACTCACCCCTCTCTTCACACTCTCACCCCTCTCCTCACACACACACCCCTCTCTTCACACTCTCACCCCTCTCCTCACACACTCACCCCTCTCTTCACACTCTCCCCCTATCCTCACACACTCACACCTCTCCTTTCACTAATCCCTCTCCTTACATTCCTCACCACTCTGCTTCCCTCTCCTTAACCCTCTCCTCGCTCTTCAACCCAACACGCAGACCTCTCCCAGTAATGCATACCACTACAGTAACTTCTTCTCAAGTAACTGCATGCATGAGCTCCTTGTGGTTAGTCATTGTTACTGTGTCAAGGAACAACGTGCTCCACACAGTACTTGACACAAGTACTGTGTCAACACTCATCTTCGTTATTCTTAAACTGATTTCTCTAGTATTATATAAATGATATTTGTTCTGGAGGTAAATGGTCGTCCCTCAGAGTACCTGTCAGTACGACCCTGGTAACTGCAGGGTCGTCCCTCAGAGTACCTGTCAGTACGCCCTGGTAACCGCAGGGTCGTCCCTCAGAGTACCTGTCAGTACGACCCTTGTAACTGCAGGGTCGTCTCTCAGAGTACCTGTCAGTACGACCCTGGTAACCGCAGGGTCGTCCCTCAGAGTACCTGTCAGTACGACCCTGGTAACAGCAGGGTCGTCCCTCAGAGTACATGTCAGTACGACCCTGGTAACTGCAGGGTCGTCCCTCAGAGTACCTGTCAGTACTGTCCTTGCCACTCTCCTCGTCACTCCTCGCCACTCTCCTCGCCACTCTCCTTGCCACTTTCTTCGTCACTCTCCTCGCCACTCTCCTCGCCACTCTCCTCGCCACTTTCCTCGTCACTCTCCTCGCCACTCTCCTCGCCACTCTCCTCGCCACTCTCCTCGTCACTCCTCGACACTCTCCTCGCCACTCTCCTTGCCACTTTCTTCGTCACTCTCCTCGCCACTCTCCTCGCCACTCTCCTCCCCCTCCCGTCACTCTCCTCGCCACTCTCCTCGCCACTCTCCTCCCACTCTCCTCGCCACACTCCTCGCCACTCTCCTCGTCACTCTCCTCGCCACTTTCCTCGTCACTCTCCTCGTCACTCTCCTTGCCACTTCGTCACTCTCCTCGCCACTCTCCTTGCCACTTCGTCACTCTCCTCGCCACTCTCCTCGCCACTCTCCTCGCCACTCTCCTCGCCACACTCCTCGCCACTCTGCTCGTCACTCTCCTCGCCACTCTCCTTGCCACTCTCCTCGTCACTCTCCTCGCCACTCTCCTCGCCACTCTCCTCCCCACTCTCCTCGCCCTCTCCTCGCCACTTTCCCCGCCACTCTCCTTGCCACTCTCCTCCCCACTCTCCTCGCCACTCTCGTCACTCTCCTCGTCACTCTCCTCGCCACTCTCCTTGCCACTTTCTTCGTCACTCTCCTCGCCACTCTCCTCGCCACTCTCCTCGTCACTCTCCTCGCCACTCTCCTCCCCACTCTCCTCGCCACTCTCCTCGCTCACTCTCCTCGCCACTCTCCTTGCCACTCTCCTCGTCACTCTCCTCGTCACTCTCCTCCCCACTCTCCTCGTCACTCTCCTCGCACTCTCCTCGCCACTCTCCTCGCCACTCTCCTCGCCACTCTCCTCGCCACTCTCCTCCCTCTCCTCGTCACTCTCCTCGTCACTCTCCTCGCCACTCTCCTCGCCACTCTCCTCGCCACTCTCCTCGTCACTCTCCTCCCCACTCTCCTCGCTACTCTCCTCGTCACTCTCCTCGCCCCTTTCCTCGCCCCTTTCCTCGCCACTCTCCTCGTCACTCTCCTCGTCACTCTCCTCGTCACTCTCCTCGCCACTCTCCTCGCCACTCTCCTCGTCACTCTCCTCGCCACTCTCCTCGTCACTCTCCTCGCCACTCTCCTCGCCACTCTCCTCGCCACTTTCCTCGTCACTCTCCTCGTCACTCTCCTCGCCACTCTCCTTGCCACTTTCTTCGTCACTCTCCTCGCCACTCTCCTCGTCACTCTCCTCGCCACTCTCCTCCCCACTCTCCTCGTCCCTCTCCTCGCCACTCTCCTTGCCACTTTCTTCGTCACTCTCCTCGCCACTCTCCTCGCCACTCTCCTCGTCACTCTCCTCGTCACTCTCCTCGCCACTCTCCTTGCCACTTTCTTCGTCACTCTCCTCGCCACTCTCCTCGCCACTCTCCTCGCCACTCTCCTCGCCACACTCCTCGCCACTCTCCTCGTCACTCTCCTCGCCACTCTCCTTGCCACTTTCTTCGTCACTCTCCTCGCCACTCTCTTTGCCACTTTCTTCGTCACTCTCCTCGCCACTCTCCTTGCCACTTTCTTCGTCACTCTCCTCGCCACTCTCCTTGCCACTTTCTTCGTCACTCTCCTCGCCACTCTCCTTGCCACTCTCCTCGCCCTTCCTCGCCCTTCCTCGCCACTCTCCTCGTCACTCTCCTCGCCACTCTCCTCGCCCTCTCCTCGCCACTCCCTCGCCACTCTCCTCGCCCTTTCCTCGCCCCTCCCTCGCCACTCTCCTCGTCCTCTCCTCGATCTCTCTTCGCCCTCTCCTCGTCACTCTCCTCGCCTCTCCTCGCCACTCTCCTCGTCCTCCTCGCCCTTTCCTCGTCCTCCCTCGTCCTCCCGCACTCTCCTCGTCACTCTCCTCGTCCTCCTCGCCCTCTCCTCGCCACTCTCCTCGCACTCTCCTCGTCATCTCCTCGCACTCTCTCCTCTCACTCTCCTCCCATCTCCTCGTCACTCTCCTTCCCTCTTGCCCTCTCCTCCCTCTCCTCGTCCTCTCCTCGTCACTCTCTCGCCCTCTCCTCGCCCTTTCCTCGCCCCTCTCCTCGCCACTCTCCTCGTCACTCTCCTCGATACTCTCTTCGCCACTCTCCTCGTCACTCTCCTCGCCACTCTCCTCGCTCCATCGTCCTCTCCCACTTCCTCGTCCTCTCCTCGTCCTCCTCGCCACCTCTCTCACCTCCTCGTCACTCTCGCCCTCTCCTCGCCACTCTCCTCGCCACTCTCCTCGTCCTCTCCTCGTCACTCTCCTCCCTCTCCTCGTCCTCTCCTCCCACCCCTCTCCTCGTCACTTCCGCCACTCTCCTCGCACTCTCCTCGTCACTCTCCCTCGCCACTCCTCGCCCTCTCCTGCACTCTCTCCTCCTCGCCCTTCCTCGCCTTTCTCGCCACTCTCCTCGCCTCTCCTCGTCACTCTCCTCGCCCTCCTCGCCACTCTCGCCCTCTCCTCCACTCTCCTCGCCATTTCCTCGCCTCTTTCCTCGCCTCTCGTCACTTCCTCGTCACTCTCCTCGTCACTCTCCTCGCCCTCTCCTCGTCACCCCCGTCCTCCGTCACTCTCCTCGTCACTCTCCTCGTCCCTCACTCTCCTCGTCCTCTCTAGCCCTCTCCTCGTCCTCTCCTCGTCACTCTCCCCCACTCTCCTCGTCACTCTCCGTCACTCTTCTCCACTCTCGTCACTCTCCTCGCCACTCTCTCGTCCTCTCCCGCCCTCTCCTCGTCACTCTCTCGTCACCTCCTCCACTTCTCGCCTCTCGTCACCTCCTCGCACTCTCCTAGCTCCTCGCCCTTCCTCGCCACTCTCCTCGTCACTCTCCGTCACTCTCTCGTCACTCTCCGTCACCTCTCGCCACCTCCGTCCTCCTCGTCTCTCTCGTCACTCCTCGCACTTCCCCCACTCTCCCTCTCTCTCGCCACTCTCCTCGCACTCTCCGCACTCCTCGCACTCTCCTCGTCACTCTCCTCCACTCTCGTCACCTCGTCACTCTCCTCGCCACTGCCTCGCCACTCTCCTCGTACTCCTCGTCACCTCGCCCTTCTCGCCTTTCCTCGCCACTCGTTCCGTCTCCCCTTTCCTCGCACTCCCTCGTCACTCTCCTCGACTTGCTCTCGCCCTCTGCCCTTTCCTGCACTCTCCGCACTCTCTCGCCACTTTCTCGCATCCTCGCACTCTCTGAATCTCGCACTGCTTGCTTTTCGCTTCTCGCACTTCCTCGTCACTCCGCACTTTCCGACTTGCCACTTCTGTCTCCTCGATCGTCCTGATAAGTCTATGTGAGAAAGAGAAATGCTTTAATTAGAATTGAAAATATCAAGTTAGCGAGACTGCGATGTACTGTCTGTTGGGATGTAATGAGGAGGAGAGTGAGGGAGAGTGTGAGGGAGGGAGAGTGTGAGGGGAGTGTGAGAGTGAGTGAGGGTGAGTGTGAGGGAGAATGTGAGGGTGAGTGTGAGGGGGAGTGAGGTGAGGGAGAGTGTTAGAGGTGAGTGTGAGGAGTGAGTGTGAGGGAGAAGTGTGAGGTGAGTGTGAGGGAGAGTGAGTGGTGAGGTGATGGAGGTGAGTGTTGAGGGAGAATGTGAGGGTGAGTGTGAGGGAGAGTGTGAGGGTGAGTGTGAGGGAGAATGTGAGGGTGAGTGGAGGGAGAGTGTGAGGGTGAGTGTGAGGGAGAGTGTGAGGGAGAGTGTGAGGGTGAGTGTGAGGGAGAGTGAGTGAGGTGGTGAGAGGAGAGTGAGGGAGAGTGTGAGGAGGGGGAGTGTTAGTGTGAGGTGAGGTGTGAGGGAGAGTGTGAGGGTGAGTGTGAGGGAGAGTGAGGAGTGAGTGTGAGGGTGAGTGTTGAGGGAGAATGTGAGGTGAGTGTGAGGAGTGTGAGGTGAGTGTGAGGGAGAATGTGAGGGTGAGTGTGAGGAGAGAGTGGGTGGGAGTGTGAGGGTGAGTGTGAGGGAGAAGAGGGTGAGTGTGAGGGAGAGTGTGAGTGTGAGGGTGAGGGAGGGAGAGTGAGGGAGAGTGTGAGGGAGGGAGAGTGTGTAGGGTGAGTGTGAGGGTGAGTGTGAGGTGAGTGAGGTGAGGGAGAGTGTGAGGGTGAGTGTGAGGAGGTGAGGAGGGAGTAGTGTGAGGAGTGAGGTGAGTGTAGGGAGAGGTGAGGTGAGGGTGAGGTGAGGAGAGAGGTGAGTGAGGAGTGTGAGGTGAGGGAGGAGAGTGTAGGGTGAGTGTGAGGAGAGGTGTGAGGAGTGAGTGTGAGTGGAGAGAGTGAAGTGGAGTGTGAGGAGAAGAGTGTGAGTGATGGATGAGGAGAGGAGGAGAGTGGGTGAGTGTGAGTGAGAGGAGAGGAGATGAGTGTGAGGAAGTGGGGAGTGTGAGGAGAGGAGTGTGAGTGTGAGGTGGAGAGTGTGAGGGATGAGTGTGAGGAGAATGTGAGGTGAGGAGAGTGGTGAGTGTGAGAGAGGAGGGAAGTGTGAGGAGATGTGAGTGTGAAGAGTGTGGATGTGGTGGTAGGTGAGTGTGAGAGAGTGGAGGATGAGTGTGAGAGAGATGGTGAGGGAGAGAGTGTGAGAAGTGAGGAGTGAGATGTGGGATGAGTGTGAGGTGAGGGAGGAGAGAATGTGAGGAGTAAGGAGAGTGTGAGGAGAAGTGTAGTGAGTGAGGAGAGTGTCAGAGAAGTGTGAGGAATCGATGAGGTAAAAGTGTGTAAATGTGAGGGTGACAGTGGGGTACGAGAGAGGGAGTGTGAAACAAAAGTGTGAGGTGAAGTAACAGGTGAGTGTCAACACAAGGAAGTGTGGTAGGAGCAAGAACTGTGAGTGTCAGAGAAACAGTGTGAGGTAAAGTGAAAATTGAGGTGTAACACAAACAGTGGAGGTAGAAAAGTGTGAGTGAGAATCAAACGGTGGAGGTGTGAACGGTAGCAAGACAGTGTGAGTGTCAGCCACAAACAGTGTGAGGTGTCAACCACAAACGAGTGAGTGAACACAACAGTGAGTCAGTACAAACATGTAGTGACAAACATGTGTCAACCACAAACAGTGTGTCAACCACAACAGGTGATGTCAACCACAAACATGTGAGTGCAACACAAACAGACGTGTCAACCACAAACAGTAGTGTCAACCACAAACAGTGATGTCAACCACAAACAGTGAGTGTCAACCACAAACATGTGAGTGTCAACCACAAACATGTGAGTGTGAACCACAAACATGTGAGTGTCAACCACAAACATGTGAGTGTCAACCACAAACATGTGAATGTCAACCACAAACATGTGAGTGTCAACCACAAACATGTGAGTGTCAACCACAAACATGTGAGTGTCAACCACAAACAGTGAGGTGTCAACCACAAACAGGTGAGTGTCAACCACAAACAGTGAGGTGTTAACCACAAACAGGTAAGGTGTCAACCACAAACAGAGTGTCAACCACAAACATTTGAGTGTCAACCACAAACATGTCAGTGTTAACTTCAAACAAGTGAGTGTCAACCACAAACAGGTGTCAAAGACAAACAGGAGTCAACCAGAAACAGGTGAGGTGTCAACCAGAAACACGTGAGGTGTCAACCACAAACAGGTGAGTGTCAACCACAAACAGGTGAGGTGTCAA
The DNA here is from genome assembly GCA_009830355.1 of Cherax destructor. NCBI lineage: Eukaryota > Metazoa > Arthropoda > Malacostraca > Decapoda > Parastacidae > Cherax > Cherax destructor. Next base: position 11,720 of record WNWK01024787.1, read on the forward strand.
CCACAAACAGGGTGTCAACCACAAACAGGTGAGTGTCAACCACAAACAGGTGAGGTGTCAACCACAAACAGGTGAGTGTCAACCACAAACAGGTGTCAAATACAAACAGGTGTCAATCACAAACAGGTGTCATCCACAAACAGGTGTCAACCACAAACAAGTGATTGTCAACCACAAACAGGTGATGTGTCAACCACGAACAGGTGTCAACCACAAACAGGTGAGGGTCAACCACAAACAGGTGTCAACCACAAACAGGTGTCAACCACAAACAGGTGACTGTCAACCACAAACAGGTGACTGTCAACCACAAACAGGTGACTGTCAACCACAAACAGGTGAAGTGTCAACCACAAACAGTGAGGTGCCAACCACAAACAGTGAGGTGCCAACCACAAACAGGTGAGGTGTCAACTAAAAAGAGGTGAGTGTCAACCACAAAGGGGTGAGTGTCAACCACAAACAAGTGATTGTTAACAACAAACAAGTGAGTGTCAACCACAAACAAGTGAGTGTCAACCACAAACAGGTGAATGTCAACCACACAGGTGAGTGTCAACCACAAACAAGTGAGTGTCAACCACAAACAAGTGAGTGTCAACCACAAACAGGTGAATGTCAACCACACATGTGAGTGTCAACTACAAACAAGTGAGTGTCAACCACAAAGAGGTGAGTGTTAACCACAAACAGGTGAGTGTCAACCACAAACAGGTGAGTGTCAACCACAAAGAGGTGAGTGTCAACCACAAACAGGTGAGTGTCAACCACATCCTTGGGTATAAACGACACGCGGATAAGATAAGTTATTTAAGAGAAGACAAGTTAATTGCACAGTCACTGTCACTAAGTCCGGGATTAAGTTGTTTCGTATGTAAGTTCACTAAAGTTTCAAGTGTCTGGCTAATTTAAACCTTTCGTTCCATCCTGGACCATCATCACCATAGAGTTCTTCAAGCCCTGCACCATTGTAAATGTTATATAACAATACTGAACACTACAAGCACTACTCTGCTACTCTAGCCTCGAGTACAGTTATAAAACTGCAACATTAACAGTGCAGACACTGTACTTCCCATCTCCAGGACTCAAGTCCAGGTTTCCCTGAATCCCTTCAAAAACATTACCATGTTCACACTCCAACAGCACGTCAAATCCTAAAAGCCATTTGTCTCCATTCGCTCCTATCTAACACGCTCACGCATGCTTGCTGGAAGTCCAAGCCCCTCGAATATAAAACCTCCTTTACCCCCTCCCTCCAACCTTTTGTTCCAGCCTCTCTACATGTCCGAACCATCTCAATACCCCCTCCTCAGCCCTCTGGATAATAGTTTTGATAATCCCACACCTCCTCCTAATTTCCAAACTACGAATTCTCTCCATTATATTCACACAATACATTGCCCTCTACTGCCTCCAGCCTTCTCCTTGTTGCAACATTCATCACCCATGCTTCACACCCATACAAGAGTGTTGGTATAACTATACTCTCATACATTCCCCTCTTTGCTTCCATGAACAAAGTTCTTTGTCTCCACAGACTCCTCAGTGCACCACTCACCCTTTTTTCCCTCATCAATTCTATGATTCATCTCATCTTTCACAGACCCATCTGCTGACACATCCACTCCTAAATATCTAAACACATTCACCTTTCGTTACCTAATTTTGTTATCCTCATCACCTTACTCTTTCCTATATTCACTTTTAATTTCCTTCTTTTACATACCCTACCAAACTCATCAACTAACCTCTGCAACTTCTCTTCAGAATCTCCCAAAAGCACAGTGTCATCAGCAAAGAGCAACTGTGACAACTTCCACTTTGTGTTAGATTCTTAATCTTTTAACCCCACACCTCTTGCCAACACCCGAGCATTCACTTCTCTTACAACCCCATCTATAAATATATTGAACAACCACGGTGACATCACACATCCTTGTCTAAGGTCTACTTTTACTGGGAAATAATCTCCCTCTCTCCTACATACTCTAACTTCAGCCTCACTATCCTCATAAAAACTCTTCACTGCTTTCAGTAACCTACCTCCTATTCCATACACCTGCAACATCTGCCACATTGCCCCCCTATCCACCCTGTCATACGCCTTTTCCAAATCCATAAATGACACAAAAACCTCTTTACCCTTATCTAAATACTGTTCACTTATATGTTTCACTGTAAACACTTGGTCTACACACCTCCTACCTTTCCTAAAGCCTCCTTGTTCATCTGCTGTCCTGCTCTCCGTCTTACTCTTAATTTTTTCATATATATATATATATATATATATATATATATATATATATATATATATATATATATATATATATATGTACTCACCTAATTGTACTCACCTAATTGTGGTTGCAGGGGTCGAGACTCAGCTCCTGGCCCCGCCTCTTCGCTGTTCGCTACTAGGTCTCTGCTCTCCCTGCTCCATGAGCTTTATCATACCTCGTCTTAAAACTGTGTATGGTTCCTGCCTCCACTATGTCTTTCTCTAGACTATTCCACTTCCTGACTACTCTGTGGCTGAATAAATGCTTCCTAACATCCCTTTGACTCATCTGAGTCTTCAGCTTCCAGTTGTGTCCCCTTGTTTCTGTGTTCCCTCTCTGGAACATCCTGTCACTGTCTACCTTGTCGATTCCCCGCAGTATTTTGTATGTCGTTATCATGTCTCCTCTGACCCTTCTTTCCTCCAGTGTTGTTAGTCCTATTTCCCTCAACCTTTCTTCATAAGACAGACCCCTGAGTTGTGGAACTAACCTTGTCGCAAACCTTTGCACTTTCTCTAGTTTCTTTACGTGCTTGACCAGGTGTGGGTTCCAGACTGGTGCTGCATATTCTAGTATGGGCCTGACGTATATGGTGTACAGTGGCTTAAACGAGTCCTTGTTAAGGTAACGGAACGCTAATCTTAGGTTTGCCAGTCGCCCATATGCTGCCGCAGTTATCTGGTTGATGTGTGCCTCCGGAGACGTGCTTGGCGTTATACTCACCCCAAGGTCTTTCTTCTTTGCCGAGGTTTGTAGCCTTTGTCCGCCTAGCCTGTACTCTGTCAGCGGTCTTCTTTGCCCTTCTCCGATCTTCATGACTTTGCATTTGGTGGGATTAAATTCGAGAAGCCAGTTGCTAGACCAGATGTCAAGCTTGTCCAGGTCTGTTTGAAGTCCTGCTTGGTCCTCCTCCGATGTGATTCTCCTAATTAATTTCACATCATCTGCGAACAGAGACACTTCTGAGTCTATCCCATCCGTCATGTCATTTACATATACCAAGAATAACACTGGTCCTAGGACTGACCCCTGCGGTACCCAGCTCGTCAACGGCGCCCACTCTGATACCTCATCACGCACCATGACTCGTTGTTGCCTCCTGTGTGTGTGTGTGTGTGTGTGTGAGTGTATTCACCTATTTGCGGTTGCAGGGGTCGATACTAAGCTCCTGGCACCACCTCTTCACTGTCCGCTACTGGGTCCCCTCTCTCCCTGCTCCATGAGCTTTATCATACCTCGTCTTAAAACTATGTATGGTTCCTGCCTCCTCTACATCACTTGGCAGACTGTTCCACTTCCTAACAACTCTATGGCTGAAGAAATACTTCCTAACATGCCTTTGACTCATCTGAGTCTTCAACTTCTAATTGTGACCCCTTGTTTCTTGACCCCTCTTTGGAACATCCTGTCTCTGTCCACCTTATCTATTCCAGGCAGTATTTTGAATGTCGTTATCGTGTCTTCCCTGACCCTCCTGTCCTCCAGTGTCGTCAGGCCGATTTCCTTTAACCTTTTTTCGTAGGACATTCCCCTTAGCTCTGGAACTAGTCTTGATGGAAATTTTTGCACTTTCTCTAATTTCTTGACGTGAAAGTGTGTGTGTGTATGTGTGTGTGTGTGTGTGTGTGTGTATGTATGAAGCAATTTCTCAAGCGTGGATAGAGACAGGATGTTCCAGAGAGGGGACACAGAAACAAGGGGTCACAATTGGAAGTTGAAGACTCAGATAAATCAAAGGGATGTTAGGAAGTATTTCTTCAGTCATAAAGTTGTCAGGAAGTGGAATAGTCTAGCAAGTGATGTAGTGGAGGCAGGAACCATACATAGTTTTAAGACGAGGTATGATAAAGCTCATGGAGCAGGGAGAGAGAGGACCCAGTAGCGATCAGTGAAGAGGCGGGGCCAGGAGCTATGAATCGACCCCTGCAACCACAAATAGGTGAGTACACACACACACACGGGTACTTTTTGCTTATCATTCTTTCCCTTCTCCTTCCCTAAGTTTCTCAGTTTACTAACTTATTTAACCCTAGTGTAATCCCTCACTCTATCACTCCTTCCCTCCATCACTCCCTCCATCACTCCCTCCATCACTCCCTCCATCACTCCCTCCATCACTCCCTCCATCACTCCCTCCATCACTCCCTCCATCAGTCCCTCCATCACTCCTTCCATCACTCCTTCCCTCTATCACTCCTTCCCTCCATCACTCCCTCCGTCACTCCCTCCATCACTCCCTCCATCACTCCCTCCATCACTTACTCCATCACTCTCTCCATCACTCCCTCAACCACTCCCTCCATCACTCCCTCTATCACTCCCTCCATCACTCCTTCCCTCCATCACTCCCTCCATCACTCCCTCCATCACTCCTTTCCTCCATCACTCCCTCCATCACTTCCTCCATCACTCCTTCCCTCCATCACTCCCTCCATCACTCCCTCCATCACTCCCTCCATCACTCCCTCCATCACTCCTTCCGTCCATCACTCCCTCCATATCACTCCTTCCCTCCATCACTCCCTCCATATCACTCCTTCCCTCCATCACTCCCTCCCTCCCATCTCCTCCCAATGGAATATAAAAAAAAACTTCGTAAAACCAATAATATTTTTAAGTATTTCTTTTATGTTCAAAGTTTGGTGGTGTCTGGACCCAACTCTATGTTGTTTGCCCCACAACCGAGCCTTCTCCAGGCCTCCTCTATTTGTTGGTCTTGAGGTCAATGGTTAATGGGGTTTAAAGCCTGTCACTACACCAGGGGTCGTCAGGGCAGTCACTACACCAGGGGTCGTCAGGGCTGTCACTACACCAGGGGTCGTCAGGGCAGTCACTACACCAGGGGTCGTCAGGGCTGTCACTACACCAGGGGTCGTCAGGGCTGTCACTACACCAGGGGTCGTCAGGGCTGTCACTACACCAGGGGTCGTCAGGGCTGTCACTACACCAGGGGTCGTCAGGGCTGTCACTACACCAGGGGTCGTCAGGGCTGTCACTACACCAGGGGTCGTCAGGGCTGTCACTACACCAGGGGTCGTCAGGGCTGTCACTACACCAGGGGTCGTCAGGGCTGTCACTACACCAGGGGTCGTCAGGGCTGTCACTACACCAGGGGTCGTCAGGGCTGTCACTACACAGGGGTCGTCAGGGCTGTCACTACACCAGGGGTCGTCAGGGCTGTCACTACACCAGGGGTCGTCAGGGCTGCACCGTCAACCTGTCTCACCACCAGCTGAGAATTCTCTCATCCCTAACATTGCAACATTGCAAGTTCCTGATGATGTGTTGATTGCAACACCAAAGGCCTAGAGCTATCATTCAGCTCCCCCCTTTGTCGTGTTGTATATATATATATATATATATATATATATATATATATATATTAATTATAAATATAAAGGGAAATAATGTTTGATATATATTAATGACGTTGTTAGTGTTTTATTGCTTTTCAATTTTTATTTTGAAGTTTGGGCTTTGATGTCAGTCATGTGAGTACCCATGGGCACTCTACCCATGGGTAGAGTGCCCATGGGTAGAGTGCGCATGGGTAAAGTACACATGGGTAGAGTACCCATGGGTAGAGTACCCATGGATAGAGTGCCCATGGGTAGAGTGCCCATGGGTAGAGTACCCATGGGTAGAGTGCTTATGGGTAGAGTACCCATGGGTAGAGTGCCCATGGGTAAAGTACCCATGGGTAGAGTGCCCATGGGAAGTGCCCATGGGTAGAGTGTGCATGGGTAAAGTACACATGGGTAAAGTACACGTGGGTAAAGTACACATGGGTAGAATGCCCATGGGTACAATAAAATTGGGTAGAGTACTCATGGGTAAAGTGCCCATGGGTACAGTAACCATGGGTAGTGCCCATGGGAAGAGTACAACTGGACAAAAATAAATTTGTTTGTGACTTGATAAAGCCCACTATGTGGGCGAAACGTTGTCAATGAAGAATCACATTACCTTCTTATGTGTTTATCTTTCCATTGTGTCGGAATTTTATACCATTTATTTCCACTGAATTTCATTCATGGTTCTGCGAAGTCAGTCAAGGCCCTGCGAGGTGAGTCAAGGCCCTGCGAGGTGAGTCAAGGCCCTGCGAGGTGAGTCAAGGCCCTGCGAGGTGAGTCAATGCCTGGCAAGGTGTTCTTAGATCAAGGTTGTATTCATCTCTCGTGGGGAGTAATGAAAGTGCTTGATTAGTAGGAAATTGTGTAAATATAAAGAAAGATGTGTAATTGTAAGGTACACTTATAAATATATGTTATGGCTTAGGTTTTATTGCTCATGTTAATGCCGGGATGTGTGTCTAGGCCTCCTGAGTGGGGTAGGTGGGCCTTGCTTCTGGTGCTCAGGAGTTTAGACAAACACTGGGCAGTTTGGGTGTTACTAACGACTGACATGACAAGGATTACCTGAATATAAAGTTGAGTGTGTCAGACTGACCATACATACTGGCTGGTTCCAGGTTTTGACCTTTACTAAGATCATGTTAGCGTCAGACACGAGCTGACTGGGGGGATCCCTGAAGTATTGGCTGAAGGATACTCTCAGCTGTGTTGGTATCCTGAAGCGCATTCGTTTTCCTGCCGTAGTCTTGATAATTAACGATCACAACGCCTCCTACCGTCTCAACAGCAAACATTTCTGATCCTGAGTATTGTTATCCATAGATAATTCACACTCCTGTTGGACACTGAGGGAGAATTCTAGGAACGCTGCTGTAGGAATTCCCTGTATGTAAATGTTCTAATCTCTGGTTACCTCACCTATGGTATCTATGCTGGGGATCTGCTACAGCAAGTCACCTAAAACCTGTTGTCAACCAACAACAGTCACCTGGTGCAACAATAACAACACACACTCCACCTCTATTAATAAGTCTCAGTTTTCTCAACATACAAGACATCCACTCTAACTACTGTGCATTTTACGTACAGAGGACACTTAGGACGAACTTCAGCCCAGTGTTGCGAGTCTTCCTGGAGAGCTGCAACACAACATTAATAATAATAACTGAATCAATGTTTACCTTCCTCTCTCACTAATGTTTATGTTGACACAACTTCTTAGACACATCAAACATCTTCTTAACTCATTAACCAAATTGTTACAGTGTTTAGTTACAGTGTTTAGTTACAGTGTTTAGTTACAGTGTTTAGTTACAGTGTTTAGTTACAGTGTTTAGTTACAGTGTTTAGTTACAGTGTTTAGTTACAGTGTTTAGTTACAGTGTTTAGTTACAGTGTTTAGTTACAGTGTTTAGTTACAGTGTTTGTTACAGTGTTTAGTTACAGTGTTTAGTTACAGTGTTTGTTACAGTGTTTAGTTACAGTGCTTTGTTACAGTGTTTAGTTACAGTGTTTAGTTACAGTGTTTAGTTACAGTGTTTTGTTACAGTGTTTAGTTACAGTGTTTAGTTACAGTGTTTGTTACAGTGTTTTGTTACAGTGTTTTGTTACAGTGTTTTGTTACAGTGTTTTGTTACAGTGCTTTGTTACAGTGTTTAGTTACAGTGTTTAGTTACAGTGTTTAGTTACAGTGTTTTGTTACAGTGTTTAGTTACAGTGTTTAGTTACAGTGTTTTGTTACAGTGTTTTGTTACAGTGTTTAGTTACAGTGTTTAGTTACAGTGTTTAGTTACAGTGTTTTGTTACAGTGTTTAGTTACAGTGTTTTGTTACAGTGTTTAGTTACAGTATATTGTTACAGTATATTGTTACAGTATATTGTTACAGTATATTGTTACAGTATATTGTTACAGTATATTGTTACAGTATATTGTTACAGTATATTGTTACAGTATATTGTTACAGTATATTGTTACAGTATATTGTTACAGTATACTGTTACAGTATACTGTTACAGTATACTGTTACAGTATATTGTTACAGTGTGTTGTTACAGTATATATTGTTACAGTGTTTTACAGACCCCAACATTCTTAATAACTGTACAACTGCCCAGTAATTATAAGTTAATTTGAAGGCTGGCAGAAATGCTCTACATAACAAGGGTCTTCTGTGACCTTGTTTACTCATGACAGTTAATCCGAGTCAACTGTATCCTGCGTTTTAATGAATAGAAATTGACTTTGTTTCACAATATTCTTCTTGAACGAACATATGAGGCCAATTTTTGAGTGGGATATTTTTTTTTTTTTTAGTTTCGAGGAGAATTTAAGGTTGAAGAAGTCTAGACTGTTAAGAGAGAGGCGGGAAACGAGTGCACAAGAGAGAGGAATCATGGGAATGTCAGAATTTAGTGGTCAGTGAGTGGAATAACCTGGTCACGGAAGAGGAAAAGGCATGAGCTATACGTAGCTTCAAGAATGGAAATGATAGAACCCACGAAGACAGGGGAGAGGAGAGCCAGTGACAACCAGTCAAGCCTCAGTGCCAGGAGCTGTACGACCAGCTGCAACCACACACAGGTGGTTGTACACACACACATACACATACACACACACAAACACACACATACACACACACATACACACACACGTAGGGCACTGGAATGGATCAGGGAATACCTCACAGGGAGGCAACAACGGGTCATGGTGCGTGATGAGGTATCACAGTCGGCGCCTGTGACGAGCGGCGTACCGCAGGGGTCAGTCCTAGGACCAGTGTTATTCTTGGTATATGTAAATGACATGACAGATGGGATAGACTCAGAAGTGTCTCTGTTCGCAGATGATGTGAAATTAATGAAGAGAATCACATCGGAAGAGGACCAAGCAGGACTTCAAACAGACCTGGACAAGCTTGACATCTGGTCTAGCAACTGGCTTCTCGAATTCAATCCCACCAAATGCAAAGTCATGAAGATCGGAGAAGGGCAAAGAAGACCGCTGACAGAGTACAGGCTAGGCGGACAAAGGCTACAAACCTCGGAAAAGGAGAAAGACCTTGGGGTGAGTATAACGCCAAGCACGTCTCCGGAGGCACACATCAACCAGATAACTGCGGCAGCATATGGGCGACTGCCAAACCTAATATTAGCGTTCCGTTACCTTAACAAGGACTCGTTTAAGCCACTGTACACCGTGTACGTCAGGCCCATACTAGAATATGCAGCACCAGTCTGGAACCCACACCTGGTCAAGCACGTAAAGAAACTAGAGAAAGTGCAAAGGTTTGCGACAAGGCTAGTTCCACAACTCAGGGGTCTGTCCTATGAAGAAAGGTTGAGGGAAATAGGACTAACAACACTGGAGGAAAGAAGGGTCAGAGGAGACATGATAACGACATACAAAATACTGCGGGGAATTGACAAGGTAGACAGTGACAGGATGTTCCAGAGAGGGAACACAGAAACAAGGGGACACAACTGGAAGCTGAAGACTCAGATGAGTCAAAGGGATGTCAGGAAGCATTTCTTCAGCCACAGAGTAGTCAGGAAGTGGAATAGTCTAGAGAAAGACATAGTGGAGGCAGGAACCATACATAGTTTTAAGACGAGGTATGATAAAGCTCATGGAGCAGGGAGAGCAGATACCCAGTAGCGGGCAGCGCAGAGGCGGGGCCAGGAGCTGAGTCTCGACCCTGCAACCACAAGGTGAGTGGTAGTCCACAATTACGAGTGAGCACACACACACACACACACACGCACACACGCACACACGAGGATCACTGCTGTCATGGTAACCAGGAATTAAAGAGTAACAGCAGATAACAGTGTGAAGTAACAATACATAACAGTGTGAAGTAACAATACATAACAGTGTGAAGTAACAATATATAACAGTGTGAAGTAACAATACATAACAGTGTGAAGTAACAATATATAACAGTGTGAAGTAACAATACATAACAGTGTGAAGTAACAATATATAACAGTGTGAAGTAACAATACATAACAGTGTGAAGTAACAATATATAACAGTGTAATAACAATATAACAGTGTGAAGAACAATAATAACGGGATAACATAAACAGTGTGAAGTAACAATATACAGTGGAAGTAACAATACATAACAGTGTGAAGTAACATATATAACAGTGTGAAGTAAAATAATAACAGTGTGAAGTAACAATACATAACAGTGTGAAGTAAAAAATAGAAGCATAATACAGTGTGAAGGAACATAACATGAATAAATAACAGTGATAACAATACATAACAGTGTGAAGGAACAATATATAACAGTGTGAAGTAACAATAGATAACAGTGTGAAGTAACAATAGATAACAGTGTGAGGTAACAATAGATAACAGTGTGAAGTAACAATATATAACAGTATGAAGTAACAATATATAACTGTGTGAAGTAACAATAGATAACAGTGTGAAGTAACAATAGATAACAGTGTGAAGTAACAATATATAACAGTGTGAAGTAACAATAGATAACAGTGTGAAGTAACAATAGATAACAGTGTGAAGTAACAATAGATAACAGTGTGAAGTAACAATATATAACAGTGTGAAGTAACAATAGATAACAGTGTGAAGTAACAATAGATAACAGTGTGAAGTAACAATAGATAACAGTGTGAAGTAACAATATATAACAGTGTGAAGTAACAATAGATAACAGTGTGAAGTAACAATAGATAACAGTGTGAAGTAACAATATATAACAGTGTGAAGTAGCAATAGATAACAGTGTGAAGTAGCAATAGATAACAGTGTGAAGTATAACTCTGTCTAGTGAGCTGTTGATCAGACTTAAGACAGACTGTCCGAATCATTTTTTTGATGAACGAGACCCAAATCTTGTCAACATCTCCAAAATTTGAAATTTGGAGTTTGAAAAAAGCTATTGACACTGTGTCCATGCAGTCTGCGCCAGACCCAGACTCGTGGAACTCCGTGTTCATCAAGAACAGCAAGAAACACCTGGCACGTGCTTTATGTATGCTATGTAGAGAGAGCAGAGACACTCACTAAAAGCAACAGACACACTCCCACTCCACGAAGGTGGCAATAAAGCAATTTCAGACAATTACAGTCAGATAGTTCTAACATCCCACATCATAAAAAGTCTTTGAAAGGGTTCTAAGAAGCAACATCGCCACCCACTTAGACTCCCGTCAGTTACACAACCCTGGGCAACATGGGTTTAGAGCAGGTCGCTCCTGCCTGTCCCAAGTACTGGACCACAAGATATGGTCTTGGATGGTTCCTCCTTCCTCTCACAACTACTGGACCACTATGGCAAGGTCTTGGATACTCTGGAGGACAAACAGAATGTAAATGTAGTATACACAGACTTTGCGAAAGCAAAGTCTGTGTATACTACAAGTACGATTATGGTGTAATAACACACAAAATACGTGTTGAAGGAATAACAGGAAAAGTTGATAGATGGATCTATAACTTCCTGACAAATAGAACACAAACAGTAATAGTAAACAGAGTTAAATCAGAGGCCGCTACAGTGAAAAGTTCTGTTGCATTTGGTACAGCGCTTGTCCCCATCCCCATCCTCAGAGATATAACCACAACACCGTGTCTTCCTTTACAGACGATACTAGGATCTGCATGATAGTGCCATCCATTGAGAACATTGAGAACATTGAGAACATTGAGAACACTGAGAACATTGTAAATCTCCAATATGTAGTTCACTGAAGACAAATTCCAGCTTCTCAGTTATGGAAAACTTGTGGAATTAAAAAATAAACGGAGTGAAAGGCCAATTATAACCACACAATAGAGTGGAAAACTAATGAGAGGGACCTGGGAGTGATAATGTCACAAGATCTCGCCTTCAAAGACCACAACAATGTATCTACCTCATCTGCTAGGAAAATGATGGGATGGATAATGAGAACCTTCAAAACTAGGACGCCAAGCCCATGATGATTCTCTTCAAATAGCTTGTTCTCTCTAGGCTGGAATACTGCTGTACACTAACTACCCCCTTCAAAGCAGGTGATATTGCTGACCTGGAGAATATACAGAGAACTTTCACGGCACACATAAGTACGATAAAGCACCTAAATTACTGGGAACGGTTGAAGTCCCTTGACCTGTACTCCTTGGAACGCAGGCGAGAAAGATACATGATAATGGTTCGTCCGTATGTTTACGTGCGGCCAGCAGTAACAGCCTGGTTGATCATGTCCTGATCCCTAAGAAGCCTGGTCACAGACCGGGTCGCGGGGGCGTTGATCCCCGAAACCCTCTCCAGGTATACTCCAGGTAGATAGATATCAAGACTGCAACATGTTAACTGGTGTAATGTTGCCTCTAGTGAACACCTGCCATTGCAACAGCTGTGGTTGCAACAACTGTGATTGCAACAACTGTGATTGCACCACCTGTTATGGCAACACATGCTACTAAAACATCTGTTACTGCAACATGTGTGATTGCAACACCTGTGACTACAACACCTAAGGTTGCACACCTGTGTTTGCAACACCTATGATTGCAACACATGTGACTGCAACACCTGTGATTGCAACACTTGAGATTACAACACCTATAATTTTCAACACTTGTGGTTGCAACACTTGTGATTGCAACACCTGTGATTGCAACACTTGTGACTGCAACACCTATGACTACAACACCTGTGATTGCAACACTAGAGATTACAACACCTATAATTTTCAACACTTGTGATTGCAACACTTGTGATTGCAGCACCTGTGATTGCAACACTTGTTTATATCACAGAAAATATTTTAGTAACATACGTTCTTTAGTTATCACGTACACTCACACTTACGTACACTCGCTTACCCACGTACACTCACACACGTGCAATTACGAACACTCACATTCACGTACACTCCTTTACACCCACGTACACTCACCTTGACCCACGTACACTCACCTTGACCCACGTACACTCAGTACGTACACCTCTCCTCTCCTCCATGACTCTCCTTCCTTCCCTACCTCCCAAACTCCCTCCCTCCCAACCAGCCTCCCTCTCACCATCCCTCCCTCCCACAGTACCTAACTCCCACCCTCCCTCCTTCCCTCCCTCCCTCCCTCCACTAGGACACTCCATCTATGTTTTTCAAGCTTCTCTTTTATCTTTGTTGAAGCAATATAAAAACAAGGAGAGTTGAAGGTTGATGGACGTGGAGGGAGGAGTGGAGGGAGGAGTGGAGGGTGGTGTGGAGGGTGGTGTGGAGGGTGGTGTGGAGGGTGGTGTGGAGGGTGGTGTGGAGGGAGGAGTGGAGGGTGGTGTGGAGGGTAGTGTGGAGGGTGGTGTGGAGGGTGGTGAGGAGTGGTGGTGGAGGTGGTGTGGAGGGTGGTGTGGAGGGAGGAGTGGGGGAGGGAGTGGAGGGAGGAGTGGAGGGTGGTGTGGAGGGTGGTGTGGAGGGTGGTGTGGAGGGTGGTGTGGAGGGTGGTGTGGAGGGTGGTGTGGAGGGTGGTGTTGAGGGTGGTGTGGAGGGTGGTGTGGAGAGTGGTGTGGAGGGAGGTGTGGAGGGTGGTGTGGAGGGTGGTGTGGAGGGAGGAGTGGAGGGTGGTGTAGAGGGTGGTGTGGAGGGTGGTGTGGAGGGTGGTGTGGAGGGTGGTGTGGAGGGTGGTGTGGAGGGTGGTGTGGAGGGTGGTGTGGAGGGTGGTGTGGAGGGAGGAGTGGAGGGAGGAGTGGAGGGTGGTGTGGAGGGTGGTGTGGAGGGTGGTGTGGAGAATGGTGGGGGGGTGGTGTGCAGGGTGGTGTGGAGGGTGGTGTGGAGGGAGGAGTGGAGGGTGGTGTGGAGGGTGGTGTGGAGGGTGGTGAGGAGGGTGGTGTTGAGGGGTGGTGTGGAGGGTGGGTGTGGAGGGTGGTGTGGAGGGAGGGTGGAGGGAGGAGGGAGGGTGGTGTGGAGGGTGGTGTGGAGGGTGGTGAGGAGGGTGGTGGAGGGTGGGTGGAGGGTGGTGTGGAGGGTGGTGTTGAGGGTAGTGTGGAGGGTGGTGTGGAGGGAGGAGTGGAGGGTGGTGTGGAGGGTGGGTGGAGAGTGGTGTGGAGGGAGGTGTGGAGGGTGGTGAGGAGGGTGGTGGGAGGAGGGTGGAGGGAGTGGAGGGTGGTGTGGAGGGTGGTGTGGAAGGTGGTGTGGAGGGTGGTGTGGAGGGAGGTGTGGAGGGTGGTGTGGAGGGTGGTGTGGAGGGTGGTGGGAGGGGTTTTGTGGAGGGTGGTGTGGAGGGTGGTGGGAGGGTGGTGTGGAGGGTGGTGTTGGGGGGTGGTGTGGAGGGGGGTGTGGAGGGTGGGGGAGGGTGGTGTGGAGGGTGGTGTGGAGGGTGGTGAGGGGGTGTTGGGGGGTGGGTGGAGGGTGGTGTGGAGGGTGGTGGGAGGGAGGTGTGGAGGGTGGTGTGAAGGGTGGTGTAGGGGGTGGGGAGGGTGGTGTGGAGGGGTGGGTGGAGGGGGGGTGTGGAGGGTGGTGGAGGGTGGTGTGGAGGGTGGTGTGAGGGTGGTGTGGAGGGTGGTGTGGAGGGTGGGGTAGGGTGGTGTTGGGGGGTTGGAGGGTGGTGTGGAGGGTGGTGTGGAGGGTGGTGTGGAGGGTGGTGTGGAGGGTGGTGGAGGGTGGTGTGGAGGGTGGTGTGGAGGGTGGGTGGAGGGAGGTGGGAGGGTGGTGGGGGGGTAGTGTTGAGGGTGGTGTGGAGGGTGGTGTTGAGGGTGGGTGGAGGATGGTGTTGAGGGTGGGTGGAGGGTGGTGTGGAGTGGTGGGGGAGGGTAGGTGGAGGGTGGTGTGGAGGGGGGGGTGGGAGGGTGGTGTGGAGGGTGGTGTGGGGGTGGTGTACAGGGTGGGTGGAGGGTGGTGTGGGGTGGTGTGGAGGGTGGTGTGGAGGGTCAAGGGAGGGAGGTGGAGGGTGGTGTGGAGGGTAGAGTGGAGGGTGGGTGGAGGGTGGTGTGGGGGTGGGGGGGGGGGTGGAGGGTGGTGTGGAGGGGGTGGGGGGGGGGTGGAGGGTGGTGTGGAGGGTGGGGGAGGGTGGGTTGGGGGGTGTGGAGGGTGGGTGGAGGGTGGTGGAGGGGGTGGAGGGTGGTGTGGGGTTGGGTGGAGGGGGTGTGGAGGGTGGTGTGGGGGGGGTGGTTTGGTGTTGGGGTGGTGTGGAGGGGGGGGTGGAGGGTGGTGGGGGGGGTGGAGGGTGGTGTGGGGTTGGGGAGGGTGGTGGAGGGTGGTGTGGAGGGTGGTGTGGAGGGTTGTGTGAGGGGGTGGAGGGTGGTGTGGGGGTGGTGTGGGGGGTGGTGGGGGTGGTGTGAGGGTGGTGTGGAGGGTGGTGTGGAGGGTGGTGGAGGGTGGTGTGGGGGTGGTGGAAAGGGGGGAGGGTGGTGTGGGGGTGGTGGAGGGTGGGGGTGGAGGGGTGTGGAGGGTGGTGTGGAGGGTGGTGTGAGGGTGGTGGGAGGGTGGGTGGAGGGTGGTGTGGGGGTGGTGTGGAGGGGGGGGTTGAGGGGGTGGAGGGTGGTGGAGGGGGGTTGAGGGTGGTGTTGAGGGTGGTGGGAGGGGGGGGTGGGGGGTGGTGTGAGGGTGGTGTGGAGGGGGGTGGGGGGTGGTGGGGGGGTGGTGGATGGGGTGTTGGGGGGGGGTGTGGGGGTGGGGGGGGTGGGTGAGGGGGGGGTTGAGGGTGGTGTGGAGGGTGGTGTGGAGGGTGGTGTGGGGGTGGTGTTGAGGTGGTGTGGAGGGGGGGTTGAGGGTGGTGTGGAGGGGGTGTGGAGGGTGGGTGGGGGTGGTGTGGAGGGTGGTGTGGAGGGTGGTGGAGGGGGGGGTTGAGGTTGGGTGGAGGGTGGTGTGGGGGGGTGGGGGGGGGTGTGGGGGGGGGTGGGGGTGGGTGGGGTGGGTGGAGGGTGGTGGAGGGGGGGGTAGGGGGGTGGAGGGTGGGGGGGAGGGTGGTGTGGGGGTGGTTGGGGGGTGGTGTGAGGGTGGTGTTGGGGGTGGTGTGGAGGGTGGTGGAGGGGGGGGTTGAGGGTGGTGTTGAGGGTGGTGTGGAGGGGGGTTTGGGGGGGGTGGAGGGGGTGTGGGGGTGGTGTGGAGGGGGTGTTGAGGGGGGGGTGGGGGGGGTGGGGGGGTGGAGGGTGGTGGAGGGGGGGTGGAGGGTGGTGGAGGGTGGTGGAGGGTGGTGTGGAGGGTGGTGTTGAGGGTGGTGGGGGTGGTGTTAGGGTGGTGTGGGGGGTGGTGTGGAGGGTGGTGGAGGGTGGTGTGGAGGGGGGGGTGGAGGGTGGGTGGAGGGTGGTGTTGAGGGTGGTGTGGAGGGGGGTGGAGGGTGGTGTTGAGGGTGGGTGGAGGGTGGTGTGGAGGGGGGTGGGGGGTGGTGTGGAGGGTGGTGTGGAGGGGGGGGTTGAGGGTGGTGTGGAGGGGGTGGGGGGGTGGAGGGTGGTGGAGGGGGTGGAGGGGGGGGAGGGGGGTGGGGGGTGGGTGGGGGGGGGTTGAGGGGGTTTTGGGGGGGGTGGGGGGGGTTTGGGGGGGTGGAGTGAGGGAGTCGAGGATGGGGGGAGGAGGGGAGGGTCGAGGATGGAGGAGGGGGTCGAGGGTGGGGGTAGGGAGTCGGGGTGGAGGGGGAGTCGAGGGTGGAGGAGGGGGGTGAGGGTAGGAGGAGTCGAGGGTGGGTAAAGGGGGTGAGATGGAGGGGGGAAAACAGGGGGGTCAAGTTGGGGCCGGGTCCCCCCTGACCTTGCTCCTGGAGCATCAGGCCTGATCAACGAGGCTGTTACTGCTGACCCACGCAGTCCAACATTCCAACCACAGCCGGGTTCAGGCGCTCATCTGAGGAACCTGTACAGTTCCATCTTGAAGACCCCAGAGATTTGTTGGTAATTCCCCGTATGCAGTAAGAGCGAAGAGTCTTGGACCTCTGACACCCCCGACCTCTTAGGGACTCCTCTCCGCTCTTTTGTGGGGGCATTTTTCACCATCTACCAAGTTTTTTGTTCTCTTTCAGAGGATTTCAGTGTTCAGGTCTGGAACCAGTCCTCCAGGATTTTTCCCGATGTAAAATATTATGTACCTTTCTCTCCAACATTCCAAGGAGTGTTTAAGGACTTAACTTTCCCAATTCAAATGCTTGACTGAGTGAATAGGGGCAGGAAAGTTGCAGCTCAGCAGTCTGGCCTCTGCCTTGAAGGTGGGCCAGTATACAGCATATTATGCTGGAGGCAATGATTGGCAAGCGTAGAAGTGAAATTTAGTTAGAAGGTATGGCAGCAATAGACATTATGTATTGGAAAAAGGGGGGGAACCCTGTTATATGTATTTGCCCAGGAGAGGAGTTAAGGGGAAAAAAGGCCTCAGCATCTAATTCTTGAAAGTTCATTTTCCCGTCTATCATTTTCCTTGTGGGAAATCCATTTTGGATCCTTGAAATTTGATCTTTTCCCCATCTTCAATGGTGAGCCTAGA
>WNWK01024788.1:0-22500 GCA_009830355.1 Cherax destructor
GGACAGTTATTTTGTTAGTGTCCAGTGACTCTCAAGCTGGTCCTAGTGGGATTAAAAGACAAAGAAAGAAGTAACCCCAGATAGGTCTTTGATACCTGAAGTCCTTTTGGAGGGGGATTCCCCTTCCAAACAATAACCCCTCCCTCCTTCACTCTCCCTATCTTGCCATCAACAATCTTCAATAAAGGTAAGTAAAAATACATGCATTTATTTACTAATACTTTTAGTAGTAGTATGTAATTTTTGTGTATGTAGAAGCTTAATTTTATTAAAATATATTATTTTTAATATTTTTGGGTTTCTGGAACGGATTAATTGTATTTCCATTATTTCTTATGGGAAATATTAAATCCCTTCGAACATTTCACATTAAGAACAAGCTCCTGGAACGGATTAAGTTCGAATAGCGAGGTCCACTGTACTTATCTTTCAACAACACGATTTCCAGTAGCCTATTCCTGGTATCGCCTTCGTAGTTGCTGTAGCAGTGTCCACATTGGCTGTTGATGAGCGAGTAAAAAATATTATATTTTGCCCCAAAGGAGTGTATATTTCAGCATTATCACATTGGAATACATGTGATGCTGATGGATACTCACTGGTGTTTTGTGGATGGTATATACATTACAGCCTTGAATAGGTCAGCTCTAATCACCTTGTGTCTACCTATGGACTGCAGTGCATATTTAGTGGATACAAGTGAGAGTAGGACTTAACTTGCTCATGTAACTGGAGGTTGTGGCATTGACTATGCTGTGTAGGCCAAGAATGTTGTCTTGCTGTTGAATGTAGAGGTATCATGTGGTGAATGTTGCACTAGTGTTCTTGAACTGTAAATACAAAGTCTTCTCTTGTTTCTTTTTTGATAGTTTTCGCTTTTGTGTACCGCTTAACTGAGGACGTTTCATCTTGGTACTTGGGGTCTGTAAAATACAGAAATAAAAAGAATATTTTGTTTGAATTAAGCCTATTATGTGGCAATCAACACAGTTACACATATCACAGGCAGAACCATATGAACAATTTAATTCCTGGCTTACATCTGAATCTTATGTTTTCATGCTTTAACCCTTTCGGGGTTTTGGTCGTACTAGTACGGCTTATGCCCTGGGGTTATTGACGTACTAGTACGCCTAAATTCTAGCGCTCTCAAATCAAGCAGAAACAGGCTGTTAGGCCTAGATGTGATAGGATGGGTCTGTGAGGTTAGTGTGCGCAGTATAAAAAAATTCCTGCACCACACAGTGCATAATGAGGAAAAAAACTCTGACCGTGTTTTTGGTTTCAAACAGCGACTTTGCAGTCTATTTTCGTATGGTATTTATGCTTGTACAGTCAACCCTCGGTTTTCGTTCACCTGAAAACTCTAACAATTATGTAAGTGTATTTTTTGTAAGTGTATTTTTGGGGGTCTGAAACGACTAATCTAACTTACATTTGTTCTTAAATGGAACAAATTCGTTCGGTAACAGCACTCGAACAGCATTCTGGAAAGAATTTTCAACGAAAACCGAGGTTCCACTGTATTCTCGTTTTCTTAGTCTCAGTACCTTGAAACTGAGCGTAAAGTAGCGAAAATGTTTGATTTTGTCAATGTTCAAGAGTAAACAAATCGCACCATGCGTCTAATACACATCAACTGGAGAGTCTAATATTCTTGCACAAGTGCGCTGATATTATTTATACCATTTTTACAATGATGCAGTTGTATACATAACAGTAAATCTTCTATTTTTTGTGAGAATAAAAATTCAAAATGGAAAGCAAAAATAATGTAAGAGGGGCCTGGAGACGTGACTAATGAACAGAGAAGATGTTATTTTAGTGCCAGGAATGTCTGCCTTGTTTATTATGGACCCTATTTTGAAATTGGCATCATTTGAAATTTGTGTGAAATTGGCCAAATTGCCATTTTCTGACCACTATTTTGGGTAGTTGAAATTGATAAATAGGCGGTTTCTTGTACTCAATCGATAGAAGAAATGGAGTTCTAGCGAAATAGCTATAATTTTAGTAGACTGAAACATTGGAATTTGCCGAAAATAGGACTCAAAGTGGGCGAAATCGCCGATGCGTAAATGTCATGGATACCTCTAACTTCGCGAAAGCATAATTCCGTTAGTTTTCGATCAAATTTCATAATTTCTGTGGCGTTATGATCGGAAAAAGATTCTCTATCATTTCATAAGATTTTTTTTTTTTTTTTTTTTTTTTAAATTTGTGGACCCTGAGAACGAGTTTCAGAGACCCCTTGGACCCCCAAAGGGTTAATTAATAGTCTCAGAGTTTGTAAACTGAAAAGTGGAGTTGCTGGGAGGGTTGTATAAATTAGTAGTGTCAGCGGGACTCGAACCCATGTAGTAGCGCATGGATGCTGGCTGCCTTGTGTCACGTGATAAAATAAACTTAGTTACTGCCACCATCACGTGACAAAAAAAAAACACGCTGTCCTCAGCCTCCTCACCACCACGACCACGGCACCATGTACAAAAAAATGCACATGGAGACATCACCAGTATCATGTAAATTGATGTAATGAAATACAAACACTGTTATCAACACCAGTCCACCACCATGTGATAAATAAAAATCAGAAAATACAGTGGACCCCCGGAAATAGGCCGTAATCCGTTCCAGGAGCTAGGCCTAAAATCTAACTGGCCGATTTCTGAACCATTATTTCCCATAAGAAATACAGTGGACCCTCAGTTTTCGTTCACCTCCAAACTCAAACAATTATGCAAGTGTATTTTCGTAAGTGCTTTTGTAAGTGTATTTATGGGGTCTGAAATGACTAATGTAATTTACATTTGTCCTTATGGGAACAAATTCGTTCGGTAACGGCACTCAAACAGCATTCTGGAAAGAATTTTCAACGAAAACCGAGGTTCCACTGTAATGTAAATACAATTAATCCGTTCCAGACACCCAAAAATATTCGCAAAATTAATTTTGTTAAGATTAACTATAGTTTTACATACACAAAACAACATTTTTAACACAAAATTAATAATAAATACATAAATAATAAATAACATAATAATAAATAACATTTACTTACCTTTATTGAAGAGAGTTGCTGGCATCTGGAAGATAGGGAGGAGGACAGGGGGAGGGGTTAGTGTTTGGAAGGGGAATCCCCCTCCATAAGGACTTCAGGTAACAAGTCCCTCTCTGGGGTTACTTCTCTTCTTTTTCTTTTAATGCCACTAGGACCAGCTTGAGAGTCACTGGACCCCTGCCTCGAAAAATAGCTGTCAAGAGGGCTCTGTTTCTGGTGCCTCTTTAACATTTTCCTAAAGTGCAACATGACTCTTGTCACTGAACTGGTTGCAGAGATGGCTTATTTCAGCTTGCTCAGGGTGGTGTTTTTCAACAAATGTCTGCAACTTAGTCCACATAGAACACATTTCCTTAAGCTCTGAAGAAGTTACTACAGTGGAACCCCGACTAGCGAACGCTCCATATAATGAACAAATCGTGTAACGAACGCTTTTTTCGCAAAATATTTTTCTCGTGTAGCAAACATTTACTCGTGTAGCAAACCGTACCAGACCTGTCTGCCTGCAGTGAGGCGGACAGGACGCCAGTCAAGCGTTGTTTACACTGAGAGAACATTACCCAGCACGCTCTTTCAAACATTCACAATACTTTTGTTGTGTTTATTGCTGGTTCAGTAATTGTCACTGTGAAATAAGTCACCATGGGTCCAAAGAAGCTTCCTAGTGGCACTCCTGTGGTAAAGAGAGTGAGGAAGGAGGTGCCTTCTTCAGTGCTTAAGGAGATGTGTACAAAGTGGAATGAGTGGCAGACATTTGTTGAAAAACACCACCCTGAGCAAGCTGAAATGAGCCATCTGTGCAACCACTTCAGTGACAGAGCCATGTTGCACTTCAGGAAAATATAAGAGTCGCCAGAAACAGAGGACTGTGGACAGTTATTTCACGAGGCAGGGATCCAGTGACTCAAGCTGGTCCTAGTGGCATTAAAAGAAAAAGAAGGGAAGTAACCCCAGATAAGGACTTGTTACCTGAAGTCATTTTGGAGGGGGATTCCCCTTCCAACCACTAACACCCTCCCCCTGTCGTCCTCCCTATCTTGCAGATGCCTGCAACTCTCTTCAATAAAGGTAAGTAAATGTTATTTATTAATCTGTTTTTTATTATTTAGTATTAGTAGTAGTATTTATAGTTTTAATAATGTTGTTTTGTGTATGTAGAACTATAATTAAAATGTATTTTTTGTGAATATTTTTGGGTGGAACGGATTAATTGTATTTACATTATTTCTTATGGGAAATAAGGTTTCGAATTACAAATTTTTCGTGTTAAGAACTAGCTCCTGGAACGGATTAAGTTGTTAGTCGAGGGACCACTGTACCTCACCCTGTCCATCCTCCTCCTCTGAATCAATTTCCTTAAATGTCGTCTGATGCTGTTCCTGATGAAGCTCTTTCAGCTCTTCAGTGGTTAGGTCTACCCTGTGGTCCTCCACCAACTCTTCCACATCCTCACCACTCACCTCCAACCCCAGGGACTTGCCCAATTCCACAATATCTTCCACAACAGGCACAGGGTCATCAGGGTCAGCCTCAAATCCTTCAAAATCCCTCTTTTCAACACAATCTGGCCACAGTTGTCTCCAAGCAGAGTTCAAAGTCCTGGAAGCCACTCCCTGCCAAGCCTTACGTATAAGGCCTAAGCAATGGACGATATTGAAGTTATCTTTCCAGAACTCTCTTAGGGTCAACTCAGTGTCCGAGGTCACTTGAAAGCACTTTTCAAACACTACTAACCAATGTAAAAATTCTATGCACATAAAGGGCCCCAGAATCTGGAATTCATTACCAGTAAATATTAAGTTAACCTTGTCGGAAAATCAATTCAAGACTCTTCTCCAAAAACCACCTACTCACCCTATACTAAATACTCATACTGTAACAAACTTTCAAACCCAATATTATTTTACTTAAGATAATCTCAATTTGATATGTTCATCCTCCTTAACACTTGTTGCAATTTCATATCATCATATTGTCATTTTAAATCTTATAGTATCATCATTTTGTTAATTTGAAATAAAATATATAACTAGAAGAAACTCAATAAATTTTTCTAGTATTGTTATTATACTAGTATAGCATCAACATACTGTAACTTGAAATAAAATATACAACTAGATTAAACTCAACCAATTTCTCTTGTATTGTCTTTTAATAGTATGTATAATCATATTGTAATTTAAAATAATACAGAACTAGAATAAACTCAATCAATTTCTTTAGCATTAAGTACTTAGTGACTAAGTCTTTAGAATAAACTGCCCCTAATGCCATGGCATGCCAGTGGCTCTCCTTGCATTACAGTTTTATAATTGTAACTACCAATAACAGTGTACACTTGTAACATGCATCGAAATAAAAATATTATTATTATATTATTATTATTATTATTATTATTATTGTCTTGACAAGATCTGCATGCAACTGCCTTGCCTTTTCACAAATTATCGCCATAGAAACACTATCACCCGCTATCTGTTTTTCGTTGATCCACACCGCCAACAACTTCTCAACCTCATCCACTGCTTTTGATCTGTTTTTGGCAAACATGTTAACACCTTTTGCAACATCAGATTCCTTGAGTTCTTTTCTCTTTGCCAGGATAGAGGTGATAGTAGATTTGTTTTTTCCGTACATCCTGGCAAGCTAACCCACACGTACGCCACTCCCATATTTTTCAACTATCTCCTTCTTCACTTCGATGGTATTCCTCACTTTCTTAGCCACAGGGGTGCCACTAGGAAGCTTCTTTGGACCCATGGTGACTTATTTCACAGTGACAATCACTAAACAAGCAATAAACACAATAAGATTATTGTGAAATGCTTGAATTGAACGTGCTGGGTATTGTTCACTCAAGTGTAAACAAAGCTAGACTGGCTCACGATGCCTGCGTGGCGAGGCGCGCAATCGCGGGACAGGCGGACAGGTCTGGGACGCGGGCCGATAATTGGGGAAACAGCCGATAATCGGACAAAAATTGGGCCGAAAAAAGCGATCGATTTTCGAGCCGCCGATGATCAGACCGGCCTATTTGCGGGGGTCCACTGTACATGCACAGTCAAAAGCAGCACTATACACCGTTTGGCCATTTTCACGGGTTTCACGATACAGTGGACCCCCGAGTTTCGGTCATAATTCATTCCAGAAAGCTGTTCAAGTGCCATTACCGAACGAATTTGTTCCCTTAAGGAAAAATGTAAATTAGATTAGTCCTTTCAGACCCCAAAATACACATACAAAAGCACTTACAATATTAAACTTACATAATTGTTCGATTTCCGAGGTGACCGAAACTCGGGGGTCCACTGTATTTCATTACTTATGTTATTTGTTGTCAGTGTCATGAAAATTGAAAGGAGGGGGGAGAGAGAGAAAAAAAAAAAACAGAAATCAGCTTAATTACAAAGTTACAATGTTAGCACGTGTGTTGTTGGCACACTGAACGCTGAGTGAGCTACTGAGTACCGCTGCACTCTCGGTGGACTACTGAACGGGACAGCTGACATGACCAAGACAAGAACGTTCACATGAGCCTCTGTGGACCGTGGGGCAGTTACTAAATCCTAATTTTGTTGTACTGTATTCCCAAGATTAATGTATATCATTAACTTCTCTAATTACTATTTATTATTATTATTATTGTATATATGTATTTTTTATTTAATGTGTGGGCCTCTTTTTGTGGACCCTGGTTCAGCTGCACCATTTGCAGTTTTGCACCATATGGTCCATGGACCATGGTAAATCCGGCTATGGAAAATTTCTGTGGTGCCCCCCTTCCCTTGATGCCCTAAGCACATGCTTATTTTGCTTAATGGTTAATCCAGCTCTGGCTGAGGATACATAATACTATGATTCTCATAGGTTGGGCACTTTTTTTTTATATTAATAACAATAAATTTAATTTTGTGAGTACTGTATATACTGTATGTATGTAAATTAATTTGTTTCAGCTTGGGCGGTGTTATTTCTTATTATCTCTTCCACTGTCCAGACCCACTAAATTAAAAGTGCTCAGTGTCCATATTTCTTGAAAAAAAAAATTATCATCTGAAATGATAGAGAATTTTTTTCCAAAGGTAACATTAAAAAAATGCAAAATTTAATGGAAAACTTACAGAATTATGCAGGTGTGAAGTTAGCAGTCTTGGCACATTTTACACATTGGTGATATTGCCAACTGAGTCCTATTTTAAGCCAATTTCATTGCTCAATTTGACCAAATTCTTAGCTATTTTGCTAGTATACCTTCCGTTCTATTGAGTATAAGAAACCTTTCATTCATCTATCAAAACTACCCTATAAAGTATACAGAATTCAGTAATTTGGCCAATTTTATGCAAAAATTAAAAAAATTCAATTTTAAAACAGTCCAAAATAAATACTGTAGACATTCCAGGCACTGAAACAACATTTCACATGTCCAGTAATAATGTTCCCAAGCCTCTTCTTTGTTAAACTTGCCTTCCATTTTGAATGCACCACACAAAAAATTGAAGATTTTTTACTTTGAAGCCAATTTCAAACTACAGTAGACTGTCAATTAAGATGGTAGTTAGGTTCCTGAAAATGCAGTGTTAGACGAATCCTTGTTAAAGGAACTGAATAACTTGTGGGAAAAATAGGGTTATGTTCCAGTGACCTCCCCAAAAAGCCAAACAACTTTTTTTTTTTTTTTAGGTCTCCAAATCTTACAAAAATAAAAATAATAATGCAGTTGTTGTTTATTATTGTTACACTTTGTTTTTTACTGTTTAAGGCTAGAAATGCAAGAGACAATATTTCATACCTTATATTGTGGTTGCTGGTGTTTGTCGATGATTGTGGAGGGAGTGGAGAGGCATGCTGAGGCCCATCTGGGCTGAGATGGATGGTAGTCCAGTCAGTAAGTCAGTCCAGTCAAGTGAGTCAGTAGGTCAGTCATTCAAGTAGTAAGCAGTCAGTATATCAATGAAGTCATTCAGTAGATCAGTCAAGTCATTCAGTAAATCAGGTCAGTCAGTAAGTCATTCATCCAGCTTGCGGCGCTGAAATTTTTTTCCTATCGAGAAGCAGAACCATTTAAATATGCCACAATTTGACAATAGTTTAACGGAGAAAACGTTTTAAAGGAAACCATTTTAATCGGCAGTCTACTGTACTTCCAGTCCTGGAACCAACTAAAATTATCTGTTTCAGTAAAATGTCTTCCATTCTGCCAAGTAACAGCCAATAAAAAACATAAAAAACAATCATAGAAAAGCCTTCAAAGTCACTATTTTAAACCAAACAAATTCAGAGCTTTGCTTTTCCCATCGTGCATTGCACGTGGCAGAATTTTTCTTTATGTGCACACTCACCACACAGGCCCATTCCGTCATATCTAGGACAAAATTTACCACTCGCAGGTTATCTGAGAGAGCTGAGCTCACGACATAGATCTGTATGATGGACCCTGGCGTGAGTAAAAAGTTCTACGTGATGCACAGTCAAAGGGTTAAGGACTATTGCTAGTTCTTGATCATTAGTAAAGTAAATAAAGTAAATTTTATTTCATTGCAAGTTTACATCGATTTTGTGATTACAATTTAGAATTGAGGAGCAAGGAGAGCCACTATTATGCAATGGCATTATGGGCAGACTTAATCTAATGACTTATTGACTACTTAATATTAGAGAAATAGAATGATTTTGTTATAGTTAAACATTAGCATGTGTTTTTAGCAGATGATAAGTTTACTTAAATTACAATCTGAGGATATTACAGTTATTAACGTGTTATGCAAGATGGTTATATCAGTAGTAAATACAGTGGACCCCCGGTGTTCGTCCATTTTTCGTAACAGAATGCTGTTCAAGTGCCATTACCAATCGAATTTATTCCCTTAAGAAATAATGTAAAGTAGACTAGTCCTTTTAGACCCCCAAAACTACACTTATAAAAGCATTTAAAAAAATACACTTACATAAAAGGGAGTGTTTTGAGCAGGACGAACACCGTGGGTCCACTGTATAGCACTTTTATTATGGGTAAATAACACTGAGCATTGTTGAAAGTAGTTAACAATATGAATATATTTAGTTTAGGGTGAGTAGGTGGTTTTTGAGAAGTCTTAAATTGATTTCAGGCAAGGTTGTTTTAATATTTTCTGGTAATGAATTCCAGATTTTGGGGCCCTTATGTGCATAGAGTTTTTACACAGGGTAATATGGACTCTGGGTATATCAAAAAGTGATCTGTGTCTTGTGTTATGGTCATGGGTCCTGTTAAAGTTGGTGAGGAGAATTTTGAGTGGAGGGTTTATATTTGAGTGTAGCATTCTATGTATGTAGTAGGCACAAGAATAAGTGTGAATGTTCTTTACAGTGAGTAGTTTTAGACTTTCAAATATTGGCGGAGTATGCTGTCTAGAGTAGGAATTTGTTATCATTCTGACTGCTGCCTTTTGCTGGGTTATGAGTGGTCTAAGGTGATTTAACCCTTTCAGGGTTTCAGTCATACTAGTACAGCTTACGCCCCAGGGTTTTGGTCGTACTAGTATGCCTAAATTCTAGCGCCCTCAAATCAAGCAGAAACAGGCTGTTAGGCCTAGATGTGAGAGAATGGGTCTGTGCGGTCAGTGTGCGCAGTATAAAAAAATTCCTGCACCACACAGTGCATAATGAGGAAAAAAAAACTGACCGTGTTTTTGGTTTAAAACAGCGACTTTGCAGTCTATTTTTGTATTGTATCTATGCTTGCATTCTCGTTTCTTAGTCTCATTATATAGAATAGATGATATATTACAGAAATATAGATAATTTTGACTGGTTTCACGATGCCAAGTACAGTGGTACCTCGAGTTACGATATTTTTTCGTTCGAGAATGCTGTTCAAGTGCCATTACCAAACGAATTTATCCCCATAAGGAATAATGTAAAATAGACTAGTCCTTTTACACCCCCAAAAATATACTTACAAAAGCATTTAAAAAAATAAACTTACATAAAAGGGCGATTTTGGGGACCATCGTAACTCGAGGTACCACTGTACCTTGAAACTGAGCGCAAAGTAGCGAAAATAAATCGATTTTGTCCGCTGTTCAAGAGTAAACAAATCACACCATGCGTCCAATACACATCAACTGCCAAGTTTAATATTCTTGCACAAGTGCGCTGATATTATTTATACCATTTTTACAATGATGCAGTTGAATACATAACAGTAAATCTTCTATTTTTTTGTGAGAATAAAAATTCAAAATGGAAAGCAAAAGTAATGTAAGAGGGGCCTGGAGACGTGACTAATGAACAGAGAAGATGTTATTTTAGTGCCAGGAATGTCTGCCTTGTTTATTCTGGACCCTATTTTGAAATTGGCATCGTTTGAGATTTGTGTGAAATTGTCCAAATTGCCATTTTCTGACCACTATTTTGGGTAGTTGAAATTGGTAAATAGGTGAGTTCTTGTATTCAATCGATAGAAGAAATGGAGTTCTAGTGAAATAGCTATAATTTTAGTAGACTGATACATTGTAATTTGCCGAAAATAGGGCTCAAAGTGGGCGAAATCGCCGATGCGTAAATGTCATAGATACTGCTAACTTCACAAAAGCATAATTCCGTTAGTTTTCGATCAAATTTCATAATTTTTGTGGCATTATGATCGGAAAATGATTCTCTATCATTTCATAAGAATTTTTTTTTTTTTTTTTTTTTTAATTCTTGGACCCTGAGAACGAGTTTCGGAGAGGGTCCTTGGACCCCCAAAGGGTTAAGGTTGTTGATCCCCATGCACAAATTCCATAGGTGAGATAAGGGTAGATGAGTGAATGATAGAGCAAGGAGAGCTGATTGGGGCACATAATAGCGTATCTTTGATAGTATGCCTACTGTCTTCGAGATTTTTTTGGAAATTTGTTGTATGTGTGTTTGGAATTTGAGGCTACTGTCAAGGTGGATTCCTAGGAATTTTCCCTCTGTGAGTCTTGTGATGGGTGATCCATTTAGCGTTATATTAAGTGGGACATTTGAAGCTCTGTTTCCAAACTGAATGAAATAGGTTTTGTCAGTATTGAGAGTAAACTTATTAGTTTTCATCCAGGTAGATATTTTCTGTAATTCAGCATTTACAGTGTTGGCCAGTATGACTGGGTTTGGGTGAGAGAAGACATATGTACAGTGGACCCTCGGTTAACGAATACCCCGGAAATCGTACAATTATGTAAGTATAATATTTTAAGTGCATGTGGAAGTGTATTTTTGGGGGTCTAAAATAGACTAACCTACGTGACATTATTTCTTAAGGACGTAAATTCGTTCGGTAATGGCACTTGAGCAGGCTTCTTGGATGAAGTTTTTTCGTTAACCGAGGGTCCACTGTAGTGTCATCTGCAAATAATATGGGTTTGAGTAATTGTAATGCATTCGGTAGGTCATTGATGTAAATGAGGAAGAGGAGTGGTCCCAGGACACTTCCTTGCGGGACACCGACTTTAATTTGTTGTGTGGAAGAGTTAGCTCCATTTATGTACACATATTGGCTTCTATTACTAAGATAGGATTTTAGGTAGTTGAGTGAGTGCCCTCTTATACCATAGTGAGCTAATTTTGTGAGCAGTAAGTCATGGTCAACTGCATCAAAAGCTTTACGTAAATCAATGAAGATTCCCAGTGGGACTTCTTTCTTCTCAAGAGCGTTGTATATATAAGCTCTAGCATGTGTATAATAGCATCATTAGTGTTTTTGTTTGTCCTGAATCCAAACTGACAGGGCTTGAGTATGTTGTGTGAGACGAGGTAGGAATAGATCTGCCTATGAATTAATTTCTCAAAGATTTTAGAGAGCAGAGGTAAATTAGATATTGGTCTATAATTATTCAAGTCTGCTTGATCTCCTCTTTTGTGGATTGGGGTGACCCTCGTTAGTTTGAGAATTGATGGGAAGGTGGAGGATTCAATGGATTTGTTGAAGAGTGCTGCAATAATTGGTGACAGTATCTGGGAAGCTTTTTTGTACATAAAAGGTGGTAAGCTATTTATGTCTCCTGCCTTATTTTTAAGGGTGTTGATGATGAGCGAGACTTCTATTGGGTTGGTTGGAGCTAAGAATAGTGTATTTGTGTACGTGTTAGTGAGGTATAGTCTGATGGACAGGTGTTTGAGTTTGGGATCTTACTTGCTAGATTCCTTCCTTCCTTCCTTCCTATTAGCTGTTTTATATCTTCTGACATTTGCTGATTATTCTACAACAATATTACCTTCTCTCACAAAACACTGTTGAATTTTATCTTTAATATCCAGTTATGCTCTTCTTTATATTGACGCCTTTAACCCTTTGACTGTTTCAGTCGTATACAGTAGATCGTCATTTAGCACGGTAGTTACGTTCCTGAAAACGTTGTGTTAGATAATTTTGTGTTATATAATTAAATGAACTTATGGGAAAATAGGGTTATGTTCCTGGGAGTCCCCAAAAACCTAAACAGATCTTGCAAAAATTGAAGGTGAATATGTAATTGTAGTTCATTGTTGTGATATATTACTGCTTAAGACTACAAATGCAATAGAAATAGTATTTCTTACCTTAAATTGTGGGTAATGATGTTTGTGGATGGGTGTGAAGAGTGGATATGGATGGTGTGGCCCTACTGGGATGAGGTGGATAATATTACTAATATTACTGTCACAAGGGACATGGTTATCAAACAGATAGATAAACTGAAGCAAAATACGTCCCCGGGACCCGACGAGTTGTTTTCCAGGGTACTTCATGAATGCAAGATGGAACTTAGTCAGCCATTAACGAATGTGTTTAATACGTCCATCCTAACTGGTGTTGTGCCAGAGATGTGGAAGATAGCTAATGTAGTTCTTATATTCAAATCAGGGGATAAGTCCATTCCATCAAATTACCGTCCAATAAGCCTCCCATCTATAGTAGGCAAATTATTAGAATCAATTATAGCTGATATTATTAGAAGTCACCTTGAAGAACATAATTTGATTAATGAATCTCAGCATGGGTTTACGAGAGGTCGTTCCTGTCTGACAAATTTACTGACGTTTTTCAATAAAACATTTGAGGCAGTAGACAGTGATAAAGAATATGATATAGTTTACTTGGATTTCAGTAAGGTCTTCGATAGAGTACCTCACAAGAGACTCTTAAGAAAGGTGGCAGCTCATGGTATAGGAGGTAAAGTTCTAGCATGAATAGAGGCATGGCTTACCAATAGAAAGCAGAGAGTTTCCATTAATGGGGTCAAATCTGAATGGGGATTAGTCACTAGTGGCATTCCACAAGGATCAGTTTTAGGCCCATTGTTGTTCATAATTTACATAAATGACCTTGATGAAGGAATTGCAAGTGACATGAGTAAATTTGCTGATGATACAAAAATAGGCCGTATAATTCATTCTGAGGAGGATACCAGTGAACTCCAGGAGGATTTGGACAAATTAATGTCTTGGTCTGAAAAGTGGCAGATGAAGTTCAATGTGGATAAGTGTAAGGTGCTAGTCATTGGTAATGAAAATATCTCTCGAATTTATAAACTAGGTGAAGTAGAGCTGGATCATACAGAATGTGAAAAAGACTTGGGAGTCGTGGTGAGCAGGAATCTAAAGCCAAGACAACAGTGCCTAAGTGTGCGCAATAAGGCTAACAGATTACGAGGATTTATTTCAAGAAGTATAAGCAACAGAAGTCCAAAAGTTTTTTTACAGCTCTATACATCACTAGTGAGACCTCATTTGGATTATGCAGCTCAGTTTTGGTCTCCTTACTACAGAATGGATATAGATTCGTTGGAGAACATACAGAGAAGAATGACTAAAATGATTTACAGTATAAGAAATCTCCCGTATGAAGATAGACTTAGAGCGTTGAATCTTCATTCTCTGGAGAGACATAGAATGAGGGGAGATATCATCGAGGTGTACAAGTGGATGATGGGCATAAACAAAGGAGATATTAATAAAATACTGAGGATATCGAACCAAGTAAGAACCAGAAATAACGGATTTTAATTGGATAAATTTAGATTTAGAAAGGACATAGGCAAGTACTGGTTTTCGAACAGAGTTGTAGATGCGTGGAACAATCTTCCGAGTAGGGTGATAGAGGCTAGGACCTTGGGTGGCTTTAAAAAGAGATTGGACAAATATATGAGTGGGAGGGGCTGGGTTTGATTAGTGTCGTGAGTACGGGAGTAAATTCTTAGGTAGTGGTGGTTTTGATAAGGACTTGCCTTGTATGGGCCAGTAGGCCTTCTGCAGTGTTCCTCCATTCTTATGTTCTTGTCGGCAGAATTGGATGGTAGAGGTTCTGGTACTAAAGTCGATGGTTGTATTGGAGTGTGCATAAATGCTGTAATAGATCTCTGGGCTCTTTTTACCCTGCAGTACATTATACAGCTGACGGTAAGGGATCATCAGCTGGTCTAGACCCAGTTTCAAAGCACTGCTTCTAGATTTGTTATTGTATAATTATACTATTACTATCAATATATAATATCTACCTATCATATTTATTCCAGGATATTAGGTACGTATAACATAAATAATGTAGAAGCATGATAAAGATGCATAAATTAAAAAAAACTGACATATAGGTATTGAAGGGTGGGCGGGACTGAGAGCGAGAAGTGGAGCAGTGTCTCAGTTGCTCATGGACCATCATGGCGTGAGGATATGTTAGCTCACGGCACTATAAAGTATTGTAAAATAATACTATTACTATCAATAAAGGTCATCTACCTATCATATTTATTCCAGAATAATATTAGGTATAACATAAATATCGTAGAAGCATGATAAAGATGCACAAATTAATAAAAACTGATATTATATTCGTAGAGTATTGAATGGTTGGCGGTGCTATGAGGGAGACGGGCGAGGGAGACGGACTAGCAGTCTCTTTCAGCTCAGTTACTCACGGACCACCATGGCGTGTGGAGGTGTGAGCTCACCGCACTAAAATATTGTAATAATAATACTTATTATTACTATCAATAAGTTATCTACCTATCATATTTATTCCAGAATAATATTAGGTATAACATAAATAACGTAGCAGCATGATAAAGACGCCCAAATTAATAAAAATATAACAGAGATAATGAAGGTTGGAGCGTCAGCCCATAAACAAAGCCATTGTTTATGGGGAAGTGACCATCACCTCACACACCAGCCAGGGTACTTCCCCACACAAACCAGCCAGGGTACTTCCCCACACAAACCAGCCAGGGTACTTCCCCACACAAACCAGCCAGGATACTTCCCCACACAAACTGGCCAGGATACTTCCCCACACACACGATTTTATTTGAGTGGGACTTGTGCATGAGTGAATAGAATTATCAAAGCTTATTGCTTGGGGAGCATTGAAAATTTGGCTAACCAAATATTCTGTTAATGGGATGGTTTGTGAAGGACCTGCGGGCTCAATTTTTTTTATTTCTCCCGCAAACCGTGTAATATAATTTTTACGTCGTGTTAGATAATAATGTGCCGCAATTCTTCAATCGTGCAATACCCGTAACGTGCAACATAATCTCGTGCTAAATGACGATCTACTGTATATACGTCTTACGAGCCAGTGTATTAATATGCGAAAGTTCTAGTGGCTTCAGATCAAGTGGGAGAAAGCTGGTAAGCCCACATATGAGAGAATGGGTCTGTTTGGTCAGTGTGCGCAGTATAAAAAAAAATCCTGCAGCACACAGAGCATAATGAGAAAAAAAAAACTCCGACCCTGTTTTTGGATTAAAACGCTGAATTTGAGGTGCATTTTCGTATAGTATTTATGGTTGTATTCTCGTTTTCTTGGTCTCATTTGGTAGAATGGAAGACATATTACAGAAATAGAGATGATTTTGATTGGTTTCACTATAAAAAGGACCTTGAAATTGAGCTCAAATTAGTGGAACTGTTCGATTTATGCCGATGTTCAAGAGTAAACAAATGACATCATTGTCCAATAAGTGTCCAACTAGCCGTTCTTGTACACAGTCACGAATGGGTTGACATTATTTATACAATTATTACAATAATGCAGTAGTCTGCATAACAGTAAATCTTCTAATTTTATGTGTGAATAAAAATTCAAAATAGAAAGCAAGAGTAATATAAGAGGGGCCTGGAGACATGACTGATGAACAGAAAAAATGTTATTTTAGTGCCAGGAATGTCTACATTGCTCATTCTAGACCCTATTTTGAAATTGGCATCTTTTTTAATTTACATGAAATTGGCCAAATTGGCAATTTCTAACCACTTTATTGGGTAAATGGGCAGTTTCTTGTACTCAGTCGATAGAACAAATGGAGTTCTAAAGAAATAGCTTGGAGTTTGGTTGACTGTAACAATGGAATTGGCCGAAAATAGGGCTCAAAGTGGGCGAAATCACCAATGCGTAAATATCGCCGAGATCACTAACTTCGCGAGAGCATAATTCAATAAGTTTTCCATAAAATTTCGTACTTTTGGTGTCATTAGCATCGGGATAAGATTCTCTGTCATTTCATAAGAAAAATTTTTCGAATATTTTGCGACACAGACACTTTAGGATTTGGGGTCACGCCAGTCAAAGGGTTAATACGTATGAAAAAGAGAACAATGTCTTGCTTTTCAAGTAGGAGTTGAATCTAAATTTCATTTTTTTCTATATTTGCATGAAGCTCCTCCTTAATATTATACAGAGTGGATTCAAAACAAGAACCTTCGTTAATGGAATTTGGTAAGTGGGGACTATTCATGACAACAGCATCTGTTATTTGTTGCTGTTCAGTTTGGTCTGCTTGGTTTTGGAAGAAGTCAGAAAACTGTAAAAGCTTACATGTTTTCCTGTCTTGGATATTATTACAGTTGACCCTCGGTTTTCGTGATTAATCAGTTCCAGAGAGTCTGCTGAAAACCGAAACCATTTTTCCCATAAGAAATAATGTAAATACAATTAATCCGTTCCAGACACATAAAAGTATTAACAAAAAATAAATTTTTTTAGAGATTAAATATAGATTTACATACAGAAAAGAAAGACAAATCAATATAAAGCAATAACAAAATGTATAAATGAACATTTAGCATGACACTTACCTTTATTGAAGACTCTTGTTGGTGTATGAAGACAGGAAGAGGGGAGAGGGAGAAGAAGTTACTATTGTTTGGAAAGGGAATCTCCTTCCATAAACACTTTAGGTACCAAGTCCTTATCAGGGTTACTTCCCTTCTTTGTTTTTAACCCTTTGGGGTCGACAGGCCTTCTCGGAAACACGTTCTCAGGGTCAAAAGTTTTTGGAAAAAAAATCATTTTCTTATGAAATAATAGAGAATCTTTTCCGATCATAACGACACCAAAAGTTTAAAATTTGAATGAAAACTTACGGAATTATGCTCTCGCGAAGTTATCGGTCTCAAGATGTTTACGCATCGGCGATTTCACCCACTTTGAGCCTATTTTGGCCAATTCCAATGTTCCAATCCACTAAAATCATAGCTATTTCGCTAGAACTCCATTTCTTCTATCAATTGAGTACAAGAAACTGCCTATTTACCAATTTCAACTACTCAAAATAGTGGTCAGAAAATGACAATTTGACCAATTTCACACAAATTTCAAACGATGCCAATTTCAAAATAGGGTCCAGAATAAACAAGGCAGACATTCCTGGCACTAATATAACATCTCTGTTCATTAATCACGTCTCCAGGCCCTCTTACATTACTTTTGCTTTCCATTATGAATTTTTATTCTCACAAAAAATAGAAGATTTACTGTTATGTATACAACTGCATCATTGTAAAAATGGTATAAATAATATCAGCACACTTGTGCAAGAATATTAGACACTCTAGTTGATGTGTATTGGACACATGGTGTGATTTGTTTACTTTTGAGCATCGGCGAAAATCGAACATTTTCGCTACTTTGAGCTCAATTTCAAGGTACTTGTCATTGTCAAACCAATCAAAATCATTTCTATTTCTGTAATATATCTTCCATTCTATCACATGAGACCAAGAAAACGAGAATACAGTGGACCCCCGGTGTTCGTCCTGCTCAAAACACGCCCTTTTATGTAAGTTTATTTTTTTAAATGCTTTTATAAGTGTAGTTTTGGGGGTCTAAAAGGACTAGTCTATTTTACATTATTTCTTAAGGGAATAAATTCGGTTGGTAATGGCACTTGAACAGCATTCTGTTACGAAAAATGGACGAACACCGGGGGTCCACTGTACATCAATAAATACCATACGAAAATAGACTGCAAAGTCGCTGTTTTAAACAAAAAAAACGGTCGGAGTTTTTTTATACTGCGCACACTGACCACATAGACCCATTCTTTCATATGTAGGCCTACCAGCCGTTTCCTGCTTAATTTGAAGCCACTAGTATTTACGCGTACTAGTACGGCACCAACCCCTGCTCGTAAAACGTACTAGTACAGCACTGACCTCGAAAGGGTTAATGGCACTAGGACCAGCTGGAGAGTCACTGGACCCCTGTCACTCAAAAAATTGTTCTAGAGAGCTCTGTTTCTCACCATGCCTTACAACACTGTGTATGCCACTTCGCTTCTTGAAATTTTTGAACCAGCCTTTGCTGGCCTTAAATTAACTAACATCAGCACTCTTTCCAGGCATTTTCTTTGAGATCGGCATGCAACTGCTTTGCCTTTTCACAAATTATCGACTGCACAACACTATCTCCTGCTAACTGTTTTTGGTTGATCCACACCAACAACAACTCCTCATCTTCGATTGTTTGTGATCTCTGTTTCGTTAGCATATTTGCCGCTTTCGCAACATCAGCTTCCTTGATTTCTTTTTTCTTCAGCATGATGGAAGTGATCGTTGAATGGGGCTTCCCGTACATCCTAGCAAGCTCAGCCACATGTACGCCACTTTTATATTTTTCTTTGATTTCTTTCTTTAATTCTATCGTGTTTCTCACCTTCTTTACCAAAGGGCTGGCACTAGGAGCTTTCTTTTCAAATTCAAATTCAAATCCTTTATTTCATGTAATACAAGGTGGGGGGTACTTATAGTTATACATTAAAGTTGATATTACAAGATGGCCAATAATATGCCTAGGTATGCCTAGGCTTTTCAGGCAGTCTTATGATAGGTCTTACTCAATAGCTATACAATGGATATACAGATTGTAAGGTTAGGTTTACAAAATTTAGGTACTGGAATTTAAACATTGAGAATTTAACAATTAGTATAAAAAGTTAGCAATTAGTTTATATATTAATGGTAAAGGTGATATATTGGCATAATATAGATTCTATATTGGAGTATCTTAGGCAAACTTATGACTAGCTTAAGTATTATGGAGCAATAGTTGTTAGAACTGTGCAAATTAAGGGGAATCACAGATATCAATAAGTGTATTTTGCTGTGGTTAGTAATGTGCAAATTAAGGAGAATCACAGATATCAATAAGTGTATTTTGCTGTGGATATGTGCAAGATAAAGTAGTTTTCGTATGGTTAACTACCGGTTGGGTGCGTAAGTGAGATAAGATGTTTTTAACGGTGCTTTTGAAAATGGAGGTTGTGTCTGCAGTTCTAGAGTTTTCAGGCAGGGAGTTCCAGATTTTAGGCCCTTTTATGCGCATTGAATTTTTGTATAGATTTAGTCGGACACGGGGAATGTCAAAGAGATGTTTATGTCTGGTATTATGTCTATGGGTCCTGTCACAACTGTCAAGAAAGTGTTTTAGCTCAGGGTTAAAGTTGGAATTAATGGTTCTATAAATGTAGATAGCAGAGTAGTAAGTATAGATGTTCTGGACAGTGAGTAGGTTTAGGTCTTTGAAGAGTGGGGGGGTGTGCTGCCTAGCGTTGGATTGTGTGATAATTCTTACTGCGGCTTTTTGTTGGGTTATTATTGGCTTTAGGTGGGTAATTGCTGTTGATCCCCATACACAAATGGCATATGTGAGGTAGGGATAGATGAGTGAGTAGTATAGTGTGAGTAGGGCTGATTGGCCCATGGTGGCTTATTTAGCAGTTGCAAGCACAAAAAACAATGGATTATTACGATATATTTTGTATGAACGCACAGGGTGACACTCACTCGCCAAGAAACAATGCCACACTGACTCAATGCGTGTGGGGGAGGCTTTGTGTGTGCGCGGCCGCTGGGACATGTTCGGTACGACTGCCGAAATCAGAGGTAAATCACAAAAACAGAGGCTATATTTTGACGAAAAAGGTTGCCGATAACCGAAATTCACGAAAACAGAGACTTAAGAAAACCAAGGGTCCACTGTATTATCTATCTTGGCAATTAACCCCTTAACTGTCCAAACATAGATCTGCGTTCTTACCGATAGCACTCGAAACATAGATCAAGGTTTTATTTTTCCTACCTCCAAATTTGGGACGATTGGCCTGAAATGCCTGGTCAGTGTAAAATGGGTCTTAACACTTGGTGTGCACAGTATTAAAAAAATCTGGGACCACTTAGTACATTGTGGGAGCACCAGTTCAATTGAGCGCCAGCTAGAGCAAAGAGCATGGCAAACGTCAGGGATTCACTGATGTCATGTATTAACACTCCTTTTAAGAGGAAAGTGATGTTGACTCCAAGTTTAGTGGCTTTGAGATGGATGTGGTTACAAGTGGTCAAGGAAATATCAAAAACCTCGATAATAACCCATGTGTAACATTTGTGCAACATCCTTTCAATTGTGATACCACTGGTAATGTCATCCTGCCAGAATGTCCTATAACCTATGCCCTAAGTAAAGAGAAACAATTCTGGAACATGTGTAATATGTGTTTGGCAGGCTGGGTGGCTGATTGACTTTGGTTGTCTTTATCTCCGTCTGTATCTATCTCTGCCTGTCTCTGTATCTCTGTCTGTCTATCTGTACTCACCTAATTGTGGTTGCAGGGGTCGAGACTTAGCTTCTGGCCCCACCTGTTCACTGACCGCTACTAGGTCCTCTCTTTCCCTGGTCCACGAGTTTTATCATACCTCGTCTTAAAGCTATGTATGGTTCCTGCCTCCACTACATCACTTGCTAGACGATTCCACTTCCTGACAACTCTATGACTGAAGAAATACTTCCTAACATCCCTTTGACTCATCTGAGTCTTCAACTTCCAATTGTGACCCCTTGTTTCTGTGTCCCCTCTCTGGAACATCCTGTCTCTGTCCACCTTATCTATTCCACGCAGTATTTTGTATGTCGTTATCATGTCTTCCCTAACCCTCCTATCCTCCAGTGTCATCAGGCCGATTTACCTTAGCCTTTCTTCATAGGACATTACCTTAGCTCCGGAACTAACCTTGTTGCAAACCTTTGCACTTTCTCTAATTTTTTGACGTGCTTGACCATTTGAAACTAGTGCTGCATACTCCAATATGGGCCTGATGTACACAGTGTACAGTGTCTTGAACAATTCCTTACTAAGGTATCAGAGCGCTATTCTCAGGTTTGCCAGGCGCCCATATGCTGCACCAGTTATCTGGTTGATGTGTGCTTCTGGAGACATGCTCAGTGTTATACTCACCCCAAGAACTTTTTCTTTGAGTGAGGTTTGCAGTCTTTGGCCACCTAGCCTATACTCTGTCTGCAGTCTTCTTTGCCCTTCCCCGATCTTCATGACTTTGAATTTAGCGGGGTTAAATTCGAGAAGCCAGTTGCTGGACCACGTGTCCAGCCTGTCCAGGTCTCTTTGTAGTCCTGCCTGATCCTCATCTGATTTAGTTCTCCTCATTAACCTCATCATCTGCAAACAGGGACACTTCTGAGTCTATTCCTTCCATCATGTCATTCACATATACCAAAAATAGCACTGGTCCTAGGACTGACCCCTGTGGGACCCCGCTCGTCACAGGCGCCCACTGTGATACCTCATCGTGTACCATGATTCGTTGTTGCCTCCCTGTCAGGTATCCTCTAGCTTCTGCACTAATCTCTTGTGAGGAACTGTACCTACTGTGTAATCCCTTTCTCCAATCTTGTCCATGCCTTCCATTTCCTCAAATCTCCATTTTTTTACGAGCAGTGCAACCCCTCCTCCCCCTCTTCTCCTTCTATCTTTCCTCAGGTTCTGATATCCTGGTGGGAAGATTGCGTCTGTTATTGTCTTGGTGAGTTTCGTTTCTGTGACTGCTATGATGTCTGGGGACTTCTCATTGATTCTTTCATGCCACTCTTCATATTCAGTTATTCCATCAACGTTCATGTACCAAACCTTCAACCTCTTTTCTAAAACTGTGGTCCTGGGAGAATGTTGGGGTTGGGGGAGCGGGAGCCTTGGCGGGGCCCTATGGGGGGTTGCGGTGGGGTGGGGTTTGTGATGAGGGGGTGGGGGCAGTGTGCCCATAGGGGGTTGCTGTAGGGGTGGGGTGTGGGGAGTGGGGACAGAGGTGAGTGTTGGTTTAGATTGTTCAGTTGCCTTGGGGTTGTCGTGGTTGGAGTCCTTCTGCGGATGTTTCTGGAGGGTGTGTTT
>WNWK01024788.1:27500-29284 GCA_009830355.1 Cherax destructor
TGGAATACAGTGGACCCTCTCTATTCGAACACTCCAAACTCGCCCTTTTATGTAAGTTTATTATTGTAAGTGCTTTTATGAGTGTATTTTTGGGGATCTGAAACGGACTAATCTAATTTACATCATTCCTTATGGGAATAAATTTGTTTGGTAACAGCACTTGAACAGCATTTTGGAATGAAGAATGTTCGAAAGTCGGGGGTCCACTGTACCTTAAACCATGACCAATCATTCCTAGCTATATTTTATTATCCAAGAAATAGGGTAATTTTTTTGTTTTTGTTTTTGTGATTTCAAAATGGAGGGTAAATGTAATATAGGAGAGGCCTGAGGACATGATTAATGAACAAAGAAAATGTTACTTTAACCCTTTCAGGGTCCATCCAGACCCCAGATCTGAAACTTTTCCACAGGGTCCAAGAATTTAAAAAAAAAAATTTTTTCATATGAAATGGTAGAGAATCTTTTTCTGAAGGTAATAAAACAAAAAGTACGAAATTTGATGGAAACTTGACGAAATTACACTATCACAAATTTTGCTGCATCAGCAATATATACGCATTGATGATTTTGCCCGCTTTGGCTCCTATTTTAGGC
This sequence comes from Cherax destructor, assembly GCA_009830355.1. Taxonomy (NCBI): domain Eukaryota; kingdom Metazoa; phylum Arthropoda; class Malacostraca; order Decapoda; family Parastacidae; genus Cherax; species Cherax destructor. The sequence goes on from WNWK01024788.1 coordinate 28,098, forward strand.
CAATTACATTGTTCCAGTCAAACAAATCCTTAGCTAGTTCGCTAGTATTACTTATATTTTATCCACAAATAACCCGCACATAGAAGAGAGGACATTACGACAACGTTTCGGTCCGACTTGGACCATTTACAAAGTCACACTAACAAAAAGAAGGGAAAGAAGGAGTATATAAAGGCCAGCAGACAGGGGTGGGAACAAGAAAGTGGTGGAGGAGTAATAGTGGAAGTAGTAGTGGTAGTAGAAGTACAGTGATCCCCGGTTCTCATTATTAATCCGTTCCAGAGGGCCCGGCGAACCCGAATATAACGAACTCCGAATCTATTTTCCCCATAAGAAATAATGGAAATAAAATTAATCCGTTCCAGACACCCAAAAGTATTAAAATAAAATATTTTTTTACAACATATAGACATTAAATTACACACAATTTTATGAGAAATAAAGAAATAATAGTACAATAACATGTCACTTACATTTATTGAAGAGTTGTTGATGTGTGGAAGATGGGAGGAGGGAAGAGGATGGAGTAGTATGCTAGTGTTTGGAAGGGGAATCCCCTTCCCTTAACCCTTTGAGGGTCGGTCCCGTACTAGTACGTCAGTGCAGCCAGGGTCGGCCCACGCTTTTTTTTTTTTTTTTTTTTAAACACGGGGGTTTTTCCCCCCCCCAAAGGGAGGGTGGCCCGAAAAAAAAAAAAATTTCATCATCTTCCTCCATCACTGTTTTTTTGGGGGGGTTTTTTACACTACAGTTATAAAACTGCAACATTAACACCCCTCCTTTTTTGGGGGGCCGGCACTGTACCTTTCCCCCCCCCCAGAACTCAAGTCCGGGCCCCCCCGGGTTTTTGAATCCCTTCATAAAAAAGTTTCCTTTTTTTCCCCTCCAACAGCACGCCCCTATTAAAAAAACCCCCTGCCTCCTTCACTCCCCCCCAAATAAAAAATGTTTTTCTGGGAAGGGCCCAAACCCCCCCCCCCACAAAAAACCCCCCCCCCTCCCCCCAACCTTTCCTAGGGGGCCCCCCCCCCACCCCCCCCCTTTCCCCCCCCCAGTTTATACCCTTCAACTTTTTGTCTCGTTCCATTCTCTACATGTTTAAAAACCCTCTCCCCAAAAAACCCCCCCCCAGCCCCTCCCGGGCAAGCTTTTGGGAAAAACCCCCACCTCCTCCCAATTTCCAAACT